>CADEHL010001251.1:42500-152500 GCA_902827135.1 Harpagifer antarcticus | reverse complement strand
TGCAATTCCTTGTTTGTTTGTTTTGCTGCTCTGACGAAAACACTTCAGAATTTGGGATTAATAAAGTATATCTTCACTCTACTTTTTGACTGAGGCATACGAACATTTCCAGTCTGCTGTGAAAATTAACTAAGTAGTTAAACTAGTTTTTTAATAACATTCATATTTCTATCGTGATTTTTCAAAGTCTTTTTTTGTCGTTTGGTATTCTGTAGTTACCTCCCTGTAAAAACTTGAAACCTTGCTAAGTGTATTTGTTTAATGTCTAGTCAGAATACATCTAACACTTGATATAAGACATATTAACGTAAGAGATAATGCAGTGAGATATAGGGTCTTGTTTTTAGACAAGGCATCTTAAGTATCTTGTTGAAACTGTTGAAGACATCTTATTTTGAGTTTTATCTCAGATTAAACAAGTTTGTTGAAGCTGCTGTGGTATTTATAAAAGATGGATCCTCTTGTTTGAAGGAATACATCTTACTTGATTAGAGAAAACACTTTTTTATTTGAAAATCACCAGAAAACAGAACACATTTGAGCATTTCTGGCTTATTCTGTAACACAACATTTCCTGATCCTGGTAGTTCAACATAAGTTCTCCCAGCTAATTACAAGATGTGATTTATCTGAATATCCCTTCTTATTTCCAGAGATCTTACCAAGCTAATGTTCACTTGTTCTATTGGCAGATGTGTGTACTTATCTCAAGTGAAAACAGCTTGTTTTCACCATTTTTCAACTTGTTTTTGGAGCAGCATTTTGTCCAGTGCATTGCGTTATTGTTCCTCTTCTAACCCAGCCCCACTGTCAGGTTTACGGAGTATGAAGGTTGTGTTTGAGCCAAGGACTCACCGTGCCGTGCTCGAAAACTCTCTCCGTTAATTAAAGTTTCAGATGAAGTGTCCGCGGGGAGTCGCCGTTTCGCCGCCAGACTCTCATCCAGATGGTTTCAGATACGAAGCCTCGGAGGACGGCTCTCTTTCTTCCTCTCCGCCACATTATATATTCCTGTACATTTAATAATCCTCATTGTTTAATATTAAACAGAGTGTCTTCTGATCAGGTCTGAAACATTGGAGAGCTTGTTGACTTTGAGTTGACGTTATAAATAATACTAAGAAGGAGATGGGAATCCCAAAAGGCTAGTTTAATTTCTGATGTTTTCTCGCTGTTTGTCAGCAGAATTAACTTTTTGAACATTAAAGCATTGAGACATGTCCCAGTAGAGACACTCCATACTGATATACACCTGAACATCAGCAGGAGAGGACTCTTTAAAGTAGAGATACTACATACTGATATACACCTGAACATCAGCAGGAGAGGACTCTTTAAAGTAGAGATACTACATACTGATATACACCTGAACATCAGCAGGAGAGGACTCTTTAAAGTAGAGACACTACATACTGATATACACCTGAACATCAGCAGGAGAGGACTCTTTAAAGTAGAGATACTACATACTGATATACACCTGAACATCAGCAGGAGAGGACTCTTTAAAGTAGAGACACTACATACTGATAAACACCTGAACATAAGCAGGAGAGGACTCTTTAAAGTAGAGACACTACATACTGATATACACCTGAACATCAGCAGGAGAGGACTCTTTAAAGTAGGGACACTACATACTGATATACACCTGAACATCAGCTGGAGAGGACTCTTTAAAGTAGAGACACTACATACTGATATACACCTGAACATCAGCAGGAGAGGACTCTTTAAAGTAGAGACACTACATACTGATATACACCTGAACATCAGCAGGAGAGGACTCTTTAAAGTAGAGACACTACATACTGATATACACCTGAACATCAGCAGGAGAGGACTCTTTAAAGTAGAGACACTACATACTGATATACACCTGAACATCAGCAGGAGAGGACTCTTTAAAGTAGAGACACTACATACTGATATACACCTGAACATCAGCAGGAGAGGACTCTTTAAAGTAGAGACACTACATACTGATATACACCTGAACATCAGCAGGAGAGGACTCTTTAAAGTAGAGACACTACATACTGATATACACCTGAACATCAGCAGGAGAGAACTCTTTAAAGTAGAGACACTACATACTGATATACACCTGAACATCAGCTGGAGAGGACTCTTTAAAGTAGAGACACTACATACTGATATACACCTGAACATCAGCAGGAGAGGACTCTTTAAAGTAGAGACACTACATACTGATATACACCTGAACATCAGCAGGAGAGGACTCTTTAAAGTAGAGACACTACATACTGATATACACCTGAACATCAGCAGGAGAGGACTCTTTAAAGTAGAGACACTACATACTGATATACACCTGAACATCAGCAGGAGAGGACTCTTTAAAGTAGAGACACTACATACTGATATACACCTGAACATCAGCAGGAGAGGACTCTTTAAAGTAGAGACACTACATACTGATATACACCTGAACATCAGCAGGAGAGGACTCTTTAAAGTAGAGACACTACATACTGATATACACCTGAACATCAGCAGGAGAGGACTCTTTAAAGTAGAGACACTACATACTGATATACACCTGAACATCAGCAGGAGAGGACTCTTTAAAGTAGAGACACTACATACTGATATACACCTGAACATCAGCAGGAGAGGACTCTTTAAAGTAGAGACACGACATACTGATAAACACCTGAACATCAGCAGGAGAGGACTCTTTAAAGTAGAGACACTCCATACTGATATACACCTGAACATCACCAGGAGGGGACTCTTTAAAGTAGAGACACTACATACTGATAAACACATGAGAAGTGGAACATCAGGGCCCCTTTAAGCCAAAACAAACTTGATTAGTTGATATGTCTCTCCCATTTCCTTCATATTTATCAAATCACAGATAGAAAAATATTGCTAAAATGTTCAAATGACCTTATACGCTTCTCATAAAGTCAGATAATAAAATAAATGAATATGTTTCTTTATAAAGCAAGAGTGTTTCTGTGATAGTAACTTTCTATCTAGACGTAATCCCTTCGTGATCCGTGCTGCAGCTTTTGTTTTCCTTACTTTATAAAACCATATCTGAGCAGAGTTCTTCCATTTGTGAGCTCATCATGTGGAGGATATGAAGACGTAGCACAGTGTGGAAATATCTGGCTGTAAATCAGCGGGGGGGGGAAACACATTTCCTCCTCCCCCGTCTGTCTGAGCAGGAAATAAAACGTCTTGATGTTTGTGTGACGGAGATCTGGAAATGGTGCGGAACTGTCAAATGACCCAGACGGTAAAAACATAAAATAAATGAAAACAAACGAGGAAGTAAATAAGGTGAAAATATGAAACCCAGAGACCACGGATCTGCAGCTGAGAGGAGATGGGATGTGGAAATGTTGGTAAAAGATGGGAGGAAGAAGAGGAAGAGGAGGAGAAGCAAAGGGGAGGAAGAAGAGAGACTTTTGCTGGATGTTCGTTGGAAAGCGTGTCGAAAAATACTCAAATATATTTGTATTTCATGCAAAGCATTGATGGATTACATTACATTGCATTTAGCTGACGCTTTTATCCAAAGCGACTTGCAATAAGTGCGTTCGACCAACAAAATACAAACTTGAAGAAAACAGAATCATAAAGTACATCAGGTTTCATAGAGCCAAACATTTCAAGTGCTACTCAACTGGCTTTAGATAAGCCAGTCCTTTGTTAGTATATAAGTGCTTTGTTAGTAATTGAGCTCATTCCACCATCTTGGAGCCAGGATAGCAAACCCACGTGTTTTTGCTGATGGGAACTTGGGTCCCCCTCGCAGTGCGGGTGCAGCGAGTCGTTGATGATCTTTATTAAAGTTTCAAAGAGTCATTTGGCGTCTTTTATGTCTTTGTAGTGTTTGTTTGTTTACATTTAGTGACCGCTTGTAGTCATTTGGTATAGTTTGGTAATTTGGCGTCTTGTTGTATTCGTTTTTATCTCTGTTGTCATTTGGTAACTGTTTAGAATCAATATTCAGTCAATTCGTATCTTTTTGTTCAATTTTTATGTCTCTTTGTAGCTTTGTTTTCTTTTTGTGTGTCATATCCAGTGATGTGCTAGTTACTGAAAACCAGTAACTAGTTACCATTACTAGTTACTTCATTTCACAAGTAACTCAGTTACTTTACTGATTACTTACACCAAAAAGTAATGCGTTACTGTGAACAGTAACGCGTTCGTTACTTAAAAAAAGGGCTCCCATTCAGTGGCGTTTTCTCCCGGAGGCCAAGGGAAGCCAGGCTTAAATAAATAATCCCCTGTTTTTTCAGATTGTAGTTATAATTTAAATAAATAAATAAAAACACTTTGTTTTGTTTCGATAATTCTCCTTTGCTGTGTGTTGCTGCCAGCCCGTCTCTCCCCCATTCTCATTGAGTATTTTACAAAGAGTGAAACAAACAGCGCCCCTCTAGATGTTATGGTGAAACAGTAGATTGCACTCACTGCTGCGAGAGGAGGCCAGCCGAATCTGGCTTCCCTTAGTGAAAAAAAATGGAGGGATTGACCAATCAGATGAGGCCCACGTGATGCCCCTGCCAACCTGTGATTGGTCAGGGCCATGCCAAGGGAAGCCAGCCGCCTCTTGCTTCCCTTCAGAGGCGGCTGGCGATTTGATTGGACACTGCCATCCAATCAAATCACACCAACATCAGTTGTAATACTGTAACTGTCATCACCGCCGTTAGAAATGATCAAGCAAATGAAACATTATGGAGGGTGGAGATTTGGCGTACTTAATAAAAACATAACTTTACTAAACTTCCGCTACAGCAGCAACTACAAATTAAATCAGATGACAGGCCAATGCCCGCACTCGAGCTGTGTGTACACAGAGGAAAAAGGGAGAGAATCGGACGTTCAAAGAGGACAATTATGTATTAACTGGAAGCGCTAACCTTCAGCGTCTATTATACATAATAATGTAACTTGCCGTGTGTTGGAAAGGGAAGGGAAGAGAAGGTGGACTATCGCATGCAAATGTTTCTGCACATAATTGTTTTTGAATTAATGTGTTTCATACACGCCTACTGATACTTTGATGTGAACGTAAAACGTTAAAGATCTCCTGATTTAGTTTGTGAATGAATGCTGATTTTTTATTCATTACCGAATCTGCACTGCGCAAAGAGCGGCTAGTATTTTTCCCCACGCCACACTACTGCTCCCATTAATGCCCTGATAGCCTTCATTTCAGTACTGTTATTGCATTGGAGAATAATACAATCTATTGATCAAGAAATAGCGATAGAAATAGTAGCAATAGCCTGCATGTGTTCTACAACATACCGTGCAATGGTCCATGGCTAGCAAATTAAAATCCAGCCGCTGTTGCTCAGGTGGAGGTGGAGGTGGAGTGGCGTCGGCTGAGTCTCTGTGGTCTTAGTGACTAGCTTCGTCCCAGCATGTTTCAACAGATCTGAATGACTGGTTTGGGCAGTAGATAGGCTCTTTGACCCGCCAGGACACAACTTACATTTAACTAAAACGTTCTTTTCTTTGTGCTCGACAAAAGTGAAATAGTGAGAATATCTCCAGGCGGAGAAACTCGACTTGAGCTCCGCCGCCGCCATGATAGTCTTGTTAGTAAACACAAACACGCCCACAGCGCGTTTCCGCATGTGACGCAGGAAGTATCTAAGTACATTTACTCAAGTACTTAAGTACAGTTCTCATCTCTGTTCGCCTCGCTGTTGGCGCGGCTCACCAACGTCTGGGAGCCGAGACTATATAAAAAAAATAACGGAGTAACGCACCATGTAGTAACGGTAACTGAGCTACTGAATTTAAAAAATAATGCGTTAGAGTACTAGTTACTGCCAAAGATAACGGTCCCAACACTGGTCATATCATATCTGTTTTATTTTGGGTCGTTATTGTCGTCGTTTTGCGTCTCTTTGTAGTCCCTGGGTGTTTCTCAATGTCGAGGATGCTTCCTTGGTAGGATATATCCCTCCGAGTCAGGTCCTTCAGAAGCGAGGCAAGAATCCTTCCTAGCCTCGGAAAACGAAGAATGGTGGAACAGGCTATCAGGTGTGCGTCATATCCGAGGCCCCGCCTTAAATGGAGCGCGATTTCCGCCAAAGATTTGGGCGGGGTGCTAGTGGGTCGCCGGAGCTGTATTAGCTTAACATGCTTATTGTAGTTGTAAGTGCACTGTCCTCTCAGACTTTCAGTTGTGCGCGCTACTAAAGAGACGCGCTACCATGGAAACCAAACAATGGTGTAGCTGTATTAAAGTCCGAGTGGAAACAGTCGTGAGTAAATCCAATTTTGTCAGAAATCGGGTGAAATGCGGGAGAAATATGACCCCGGGAGGAAACCGGGAGAGGGCAATGAAATCGGGAGTCTCCCGCGAAAATCGGGAGGGTTGGCAAGTATGGCGCAAAGCATTGTGGGGATTTTAAGACCGCGGAGGATACACATGTGCAGCCTCGAAATTTCCCGCAACGAAGGATGCAGGCCTCCGTAGAATTCCAAGCATCCTGGACATTGGAACAGTGCTTCAGCGGGACTCGATGGCATAGCATCCTTGAAATAGTGGCTCTGGAGCATCCTTCCTCGACATTGAGAAACACCCCCTGTGTGTCTCTGTTGTCTTACAAAGTAATTCATAATGAGTCAACAAGTGTTTTATTTTTTATTTTCGTGTTGACGGTGCATGCCCCTGTTTTGCACCCCCTTATCATCCCTTTAGTGTTTTAAGGCTATTTTCTCAAATTCACTTCCTATAAATGCCATGAAGAAACAAATTCCCGCTGCAAGCTCGTGCTGTCTTTGGAGGCGTTTAAAAGATAGCTAATCATTATTTAACTTGAGAGTTACAACGTTTTATATATTTATTCAGAGGTACATCTGTCTTTATCTCTAAAAAATGTCACCAGATTTGTTTTCCTGTGAAGCGTTTCTGTGCTGGCTTTTAAAAGTCTATTAGTGGAGAGTTTCCACGCTTTAACGCCCTGATCACTCTGAAGGAAAATAAACATTTATAGAAATGTGATTTAAATCGGGTTTTTAAAACAGTTTGTGATAAATGCAGGAGAAGAGATGGAGAATCATGAAGAGGGAATTCATCAGAGGTGGTAGAAGTACACAGATCTTGTACTTGAGTAAAAGTAGAAGTACTCAGATCTTGTACTTGAGTAAAAGTAGAAGTACTCAGATCTTGTACTTGAGTCAAAGTAGAAGTACTCAGATCTTGTACTTTAGTAAAAGAATAAGTACTCAGATCTTGTACTTGAGTAAAAGTAGAAGTACTCAGATCTTGTACTTGAGTAAAAGTAGAAGTACTCAGATATTGTACTTGAGTAAAAGAAGAAGTACTCAGATATTGTACTTGAGTAAAAGTAGAAGTACTCAAATCTTGTACTTGAGTAAAAGTAGAAGTACTCAGATCTTGTACTTGAGTAAAAGTAGAAGTACTCAGATCTTGTACTTGAGAAAAAGTAGAAGTACTCAGATCTTGTACTTCAGTAAAAGTAGAAGTACTCAGATCTTGTACTTGAGTAAAAGGAGAAGTACTCAGATCTTGTACTTCAGTAAAAGTAGAAGTACTTAGATCTTGTACTTGAGTAAAAGTAGAAGTACCAGAGTGTAGGAATACTCTGTTACAGTAAAAGTCCTGCATTCAAAATGTTCCTCAAGTGAAAGTAGGAAAGTATTCTCATCAAAATATAGTGAAAGACAGTGAAAGTATTCGTTGTGCAGATTGTTCCATTACAGAATAATATATATGATATGTTTTATAATGATTGATCATGAAAGTGTTCTCAAAGCTGGTGAAGGTGCAGCTAGTCTGAAGTACTTTGTAGACTGCAGGGTAGCTGGTGAAGGTGCAGCTAGTCTGAAGTACTTTGTAGACTGCAGGGTAGCTGGTGGATTTACTCCAGGTGGAACTAAAGTCTCACTTAGATTTCACATCATTCATCCACATCTGTGAAGTGACTAAAGGTATTAAATACATGTAGGGGAGTAGAAGTACACCATGTACCTCTGAACTGGAGTGGAGGAGAAGTACTAAGTAGCATAACATGGAAATACTCAAGCCTGTGAACTGTTTCATTGATTTATCTATAGCTCTGTACAACTGTAGCGTTATGGTTGCTTTGTGTCTCTTTGTAATGGTTTTCCCCCTTTTTGTGTGTGTTTTCTTCTCTCTTTTGGTTGTTCTGAGTCTCTTCCTGTTGGATCTCTGGTTCTCAGAGAGAACGAAACAGTGGCTCAACATTTAGAAGATGTTTCTTTAATTAAAACCTCATAACTGTTGTTCACGTACAGCAGAAACATGATGAAGGCACTGATGTGCAGATTACAGTACGCTGTTTTCTGTAATTGCACATTAAGAAGGACTTCATCGTTATACAAGTGTATTTACAGTATGTGTGTGAGAAGAAGTGGGAGGAAGATGTATTTATTTAGAGAATATGGAGATGATTAAAACCAGATCTATAAGAGCATAAACCACATTGACATTCTGTTTTTTAACTCAAAACTTAACCGTACAATATAACCTCAACAGTGACGTGTGGTTAATTGTATTTGTCTAGACTTTGATGATACATTTGTAAATGTTTGGGCTGTTTGTGTTTATAATTGTGGCTCCAGGGACATGTAATTTCACTGTTTTTGCCATTTGGTTTACTAAAAAATCACATTGTTTGCCCACAATTTGAATTGAACATGAGAAACGCTGCCTTAAAAGCATTCTTTTGAAAGTAGGAAAAGTGCAGCTTTATCGGACAGCGTGGTCTTATGAAGAATATCGTGTTTACATTTATATGTATAAATAAACTGGATGGATAAAGTGTAATAGATTATTATTATTATCCACACTATAGTGATAATGTGTCAGCTGCATTTTATTATTATTCTTACTCATTTGTCTTTGTTTTTAGTCGTCAAAGAAAAACTGTGGATTTTGTCCCTTTGCAACCCAAAGTGTTCTTTTATTGTTTCAGTCATATTATAAAGAACATTACACTAACTTTAACTTGTAACTTAGGTAATTCAGATCATTATAGATCCATTTCTGACATTTTCATGATTCAAAAATGTCACTTTTAACCAAGTGGCCATATTTGTAGTCCCATTGGGCTGATTTGGATCAACTTTGGGTCCATTTAAAAGTTTAAGGGGACTCAAAACTGTTTGTATCCTCAAAAGGTCAGAAATAGATTACACATCTTCAATAACCTCCAAAAAACACATTCCAAAATTGTCCAAAATCGGCCTGGCAACTTTTTTTAGATAATGTCTGCATATGCTAATTAATGCAAATTATGCTAATGTTGCTAATTGCCCAACATATGCTGGTTAGCATCCGGCAGTTTCCATGTGCTGGGGACACTAGTAGACATTTCTAACACAAAATTTGGGGAACTCAACATCAGAGGCCTGTACTACAAAGCAGGATTTTCTCTTAGCGGGCTAACTTCAGGGAAAACTCTGGGTTTCTGGCAGGGCCTAAGTATGACGCTGCGCTGTCAGTACGCTTCTCCATGTCTGTGATTGGTCGAATGCTCCAAATACCACCCCTTTCATGTGAACGCGCACCTAACTAGATAGGACACGGCTGGCTTGAGCGATCCACTTGATAACCCGCGTCGTAGGACTGTTTAGCGAGAGCGCGTATGTTTTGGATTAGGCCAACCGGCTAACTCAAACATATCCAGGTTAGGTTGACCCAGCTTCGTAGTACAGGCCTCTGTTCACACTCCTGGAAGTTAGACTATATTTTTAGTTTTTATGCTCCCCTGCTTTTAGTTTTTTAAAGAAACTTAAAAACTTGAGGTCTTCACCAACGACGAGTTATTTTAAGTCGAGGCTAAAAACAGATGCTTACCCAGAAGTCTTGTTTTAGCACCTACCGTATTTACAACGTTGCTTTTAAACTATCTCTTGTATGCATGTGTTTTATGAATCTGTTATTCCATTACGTTTGTTTTAATCAGACACAGGGATAACGTTGTTTAATCATAACTGCGTGTTTGCAGTTTATTTATTTGGTTTGTTATTTTATATTTTCTTGAATATCATTTACCTCTGTCATGTATTTGTTTGTTTATTTGTTTGTTTTTCAATAACAAATGTATTTATTTAAGAAAAGGGGTGGGATTAAATAAGTGTAAACTTCTTCCCACCCATTTTCCGATGTGTAATTGATAGATCATTTGTTTATATATAATTTAGAATCAGTAATATTTGTGTATATCAATTTGACACTGATTCATTTGTATAATAATTCTCATGTTAAATGTATTATTGTTTTACACATCTGAATTAAATCAAAATCAAAACATGTATTTATCTTGTTCCTTTCTGTTGTCTTCTTATTAAGTGTTAATGAGTGTAAAGCACTTTGAATTGCCTCTGTGTCTAAAATGTGCCTTATAAATAAACGCACCTTAGCTTAGCTTAGATAAGGGATACATACAAATAAAATGTAATTAGAAAGGTACAAGTTGAAAATAGTAAAGGCAACAACAGGCAACGGGCTGTTTGTTGGTTCATGTGTTCTACAATTGGGATTCATATTCTCCATTCATATGACTAGAGTTGGGAAGTATTAGAGTACAAATACTTCGTTACTGCACTTAAGTACATTTTTCTGGTATCAGTACTTTACTCCACTACTTATTTTCTGACGACTTTTTACTTTTACTTCTTACATTTTGAACACAAATACCAGTACTTTCTACTTCTTACATGTTGAACCCAAATACCTGTACTTTCTACTTCTTACATTTTGAACCCAAATACCTGTACTTTCTACTTCTTACATGTTGAACTCAAATACCTGTACTTTCTACTTCTTACATGTTGAACCCAAATACCTGTACTTTCTACTTCTTACATGTTGAACCCAAATACCTGTACTTTCTACTTCTTACATGTTGAACCCAAATACCTGTACTTTCTACTTCTTACATGTTGAACTCAAATACCTGTACTTTCTACTTCTTACATGTTGAACTCAAATACCTGTACTTTCTACTTCTTACATGTTGAACTCAAATACCTGTACTTTCTACTTCTTACATGTTGAACCCAAATACCTGTACTTTCTACTTCTTACATGTTGAACACAAACACCTGTACTTTCTACTTCTTACATGTTGAACTCAAATACCTGTACTTTCTACTTCTTACATGTTGAACTCAAATACCTGTACTTTCTACTTCTTACATGTTGAACTCAAATACCTGTACTTCTACTTCTTACATGTTGAACTCAAATACCTGTACTTTCTACTTCTTACATGTTGAACCCAAATACCTGTACTTTCTACTTCTTACATGTTGAACACAAACACCTGTACTTTCTACTTCTTACATGTTGAACTCAAATACCTGTACTTTCTACTTCTTACATGTTGAACTCAAATACCTGTACTTTCTACTTCTCTCATTTTCCAAACAGCTGGTTCCTTTAGTCTGAATGTGTGTTTGATGCGTGATCATTATTCTTTAGAGTCATTGCGTGCCTATTGATTTGAACACGATCCGTGTATCCATCACTTCCTGGTCTTCTCTAAAGAAGAGGGACCAATGGAAACGTTGTCATGTTGCCGTTGTTCAGCATGGAAACATTCATTAGCTAACAATGACATTATTGTTCTATTAATATAAAGGGAGGTCAGGTACTCTTTAAAGCAGCTGCTAGTTATGGGTAGTTTTTACTGAAGTACATTTTAAAGCCTCTTTACTTTTACTTGAGTAAAGAAGTTTAGTCAGTACTTCTACTTTTACCAAAGTATTTTTAAACCCAAGTATCTGTACTTCTACTTGAGTTAAGGATGTGTGTACTTTAGCATCTCTGCTTATGACCCTCTTCTCTATGGTGGTCTTTTTGTTCACTTGTATTCTCTCTGCAGAGTTTAACACTTTTTAAACCTCAACACAAAGTTCATTTTAACAAACTGCGTGTGAGATTTTAAAGCTGCATTTTCCCGCTTTTCTTTTCATTAAGCATCTGGGGGATGATCATTTATTTTCTTGTGGAATTACACTGCGTTGCTTTTCTTCTGGGTGCTTTTCATGCAGCTTCTTCTCCTGCAGATTATTAATCAGATTCATAAATAATAAACGACGGCAGGCAGCTCCGGGGCCACTGCTTCTTCAAATGATAGAGGAGAAGTTGGAGAGAACAATATTAACACAAAGCTGGCCGGATGTTTCCAGAGTCTGAACAGTCTGTCTGAGGACGTCTTTTAAAATGGTTCATATTCAGCACTGCAGGGAAGTTAGCACGAGAAGCTAATCCCGCTCTCTCTTCTCTATATGTTTTAAGCTAACAAGGTCGCTAACCTGTAACCGGTGATGTAATAAATAGTATATTTGTATCTGTCAAAGTATTTCAATGTTGTTCTACTTTTTACTTCTATCCACAACAATTCAGAGGTACATGGTGTACTTTTCCTCCACTACATGTATTTAATACCTTTAGTTATTTTACAGATCTGGATGAATGATGTGAAATCTAATCAAGTGTTGAATCAGACTTTAGTTCCACCTGGAGTAAATCCACCAGCTACCCTGCAGTCTACAAAGTACTTCAGACTAGCTGCACCTTCACCAGCTTTGAGAACACTTTCATGATCAATCATTATCAAACATATCATATATATTATTCTGAAATGGACCAATCTGCACAACGAATACTTTCACTGTCTTTCACTATATTTTGATGAGAATACTTTCCTACTTTCAATTGAGGAACATTTTCAATGAAGGACTTTTACTGTAACAGAGTATTCCTACACTCTGGTACTTCTACTTTTACTCAAGTACAAGATCTGAGTACTTGTACTTTTACTAAAGTACAACATCTGAGTACTTCTTGACATTTCTGTAATAATATTAAGAAGGTGTTTACAGTAAAACAGGTGGACGAACACAGAAAATGCAGATTTTTTATCCATAAAACTAGATGTTAAGCTTTCAAACCAGAACGTCTTTGTGAAAATGTTGCAACAAGTTGAATTTTTGATTAGAAAATAAATCCAAATGAGCTTTGGCCAAGTATGTGAACACATGTGAAGAATTAGATTTGCCAGTGACTTCTTTAAATGTTGTTCTTATAGTTTGCCATTGTTATTGAATTGAAGTAATTTAATGGTATATTGATCTTGTGTTTTATATAAAAAATGTGATTTTGACATAATGTTGGCATGTATTATTAAACTCTGCAAAACCGTTAAACCTACATTTCCCCACGGGATAGACAAAAGTATTCTGATTGTTATTTAAATTCCTCGGACTGTAATTTGACCTCGCTGAACTTTAATCTTTTGAAAATGAAATTATTTAAAGAGTCCCTTTTTAATAAAGAGCATGTTAATGAAGTGCTTTAACATCAGTTCAAAGCCTGCGTTGCGTTTCCTGCTCTGAACAGAATCAGAGGTCACAGAGGCTTATCAGCGCCTGACCTTTGACCCCCGGCCGCTGGATTTGGAGGAATAAATGAGTCTGAGAGAGAGTATGGAAATGGGAAGTGATCTTTCCACCTGGGCCAGATAACCTCTGGGTTAAGCCCCACCCCCACGACCTCCAGCTGACCTCCAGCTGACCTCCTGCTCAACACTTTCATTGGAGTTTAAATGCTGTTAGAAAAAGAGGAGGAGAGAAAAGGAGAGAAGAAGAGGATACAAGAGGAGGAGATAAGAGGAAGAACCAAGAGGAGGAAACGAGAAGAGACAAGAGAGGAAACAAGAGAAGGAGACAAGAGGAAACAACAATGGGAGGAGACAAGAGGAGTAGACAAGAGGCTGGGACAAGAGGACACAAGAAGAGACAAGAGCAAAAACGGAAAGAGGGGACAGGAAGAAACAAGAGGAAGAGAAAAGAGGAGGAAACGAGAGGATGTGACAGAAGGAAACGAGAGGAAGAGATAGGAGGAAACGAAAGGAGGAAGCGAAAGGAGAAAACAAAAGGAGGAATCTAGAGAAGGAAAGAAGAGTTGAGAAGAGGAGGACACAAGTGGAGGATACAACAGGAGGAAACAAGAGGAAAGAAGAGGAGACAAGAGGGAGGAGGAAACAAGAGGAAACAAGAGGAGACAAGAGGGAGGAGGAAACAAGAGGAGGAGAGAGAAGAAAAAAAAGAGAAGGACACAAGAGGAAACAAGAAGATGGACGGAAGGAAACGAGAGGAAGAGACAGGAGGAAACGAAAGGAGGAAACAAAAGGAGGAATCTAGAGAAGGAAAGAAGAGTTGAGAAGAGGAGGACACAAGTGGAGGAAACAATAGGAGGAAACAAGAGGAAACAAGAGGAGACAAGAGGGAGGAGGAAACAAGAGGAGGAGAGAGAAGAAAAAAAAGAGAAGGACACAAGAGGAAACAAGAAGATGGACGGAAGGAAACGAGAGGAAGAGACAGGAGGAAACGAAAGGAGGAAACAAAAGGAGGAATCTAGAGAAGGAAAGAAGAGTTGAGAAGAGGAGGACACAAGTGGAGGAAACAATAGGAGGAAACAAGAGGAAACAAGAGGAGACAAGAGGGAGGAGGAAACAAGAGGAAACAAGAGGAGACAAGAGGGAGGAGGAAACAAGAGGAGGAGAGAGAAGAAAAAAAAGAGAAGGACACAAGAGGAAACAAGAAGATGGACGGAAGGAAACGAGAGGAAGAGACAGGAGGAGACACAATTAGGAAACATAAGGAGGACACAAGAGGAGACAATACCAAACAAGAGGATGAGACAAGAGGAGGAAACAAGAGGATATAAGAGGATCAGATAAGAGGAGGAGACAAGAGGATGAAACCATAGAAGGAAACAAGAGGAGGAAACAAGAAGAAGAGACTAGAAGATGAGACGAGAGGAGGAAACAATTGGAGGAGACAAGAAGAGGAAAAAAGGGCAGGAAATTAGATGCCAAGGAGATGAAGAGACAAGGAAATTAGGTGACAAAGAAAGGAGAAGGAAAAGGAGATGAGGGAACAAGTTGCTAACATCAGGCCTCTGATAATTATATAAGGAAACAAGCAGATAAGGGAAGAAGGAGAGGAAGAGATCTTTCAAACTATTACGTAGTTCATCCAGGTCAGGGAAAAGGGCTTAGGAAAAGGGGTGAGGATGAGACGTAGGAGCATAGGATTCAGGAAGTGTTTTGCTGTTTGAGTGACGGACAGGAAGCATCTGTGTCATCATTAGCGTCCTAACCTCTGTAAATATGCATCTTCCTCCGGCGTGTCTCTCACTGAACTCATGCATTATGGATGCTCTCCTACTCCTTTTGATTTCATGACAAATGCAGTTTTTTTCCAGTTCCCTCCCACAGTTTGATCGTGGAGCTTCACTGCCACCATGTGGCTGCAGATAAGTTCTGTGTGTTTGTTTATTTATTTAAAGGACAGTGCACATTAATCCACATTGCTGTAAATGAGCCAGTACTAGCCAGCAGGCTAATTTTCAACTGTTGTCCTTGGCAAGATGTTAAATGACCACAACAAGACTAGAGAAATAAAACACAATTAAATAGAGTACAGCAGACAACAATAAATAAACAGCAGTTCAACAATAGAGAGGAACAAACAAACATGCAAACAGATATCATCATACCTTGATAGAGTTAAAAGTGGTAAAGTAACATGTATTTATAAAGCGCTTTTCCCAAACATAGTTACAAAGTGATTGACAAAGCTTTAAAACATCATACGAAACATAAACGATTAAATGACATAGAATAAAAAAGATAGAAGCACACAATAATAATAATAATAATAATAATGCATTACATTTTTTATTAGAGCGCTTTTACAGGTGCTCAAAGCGCTTTACACATTACACATATTAGACATGTAAGAGTCATTACTGCGGACATTACCCACAGGAGCAGATGCGGGTAAAGTGTCTTGCCCAAGGACACAACGGCCTGACGCAGTGGCGGCCGAGGCGGGATTCGAACTGGAGTTCACCAATGCCCCTTGATCTGATGACCAACGCTCTAACCACTGCGCCAAAACCGCCACACACAAGCTACCCAAAACACAAGTTACCCAAAACACAAGTTACCGCCGCACACAAGTTACCCAAAACACAAGTTACCCACCCCACACAAGTTACCCAAATCACAAGTTACCCACCCCACACAAGTTACCCAAAACACAAGTTACCCAAAACACAAGTTACCCAAATCACAAGTTACCCGCTCCAAACAAGTTACCCAAAACACAAGTTACCCAAAACACAAGTTACCCAAAACACAAGTTACCCAAATCACAAGTTACCCACCCCACACAAGTTACCCAAAACACAAGTTACCCAAAACACAAGTTACCCAAATCACAAGTTACCCGCTCCAAACAAGTTACCCAAAACACAAGTTACCCAAAACACAAGTTACCCAAATCACAAGTTACCCGCCCCACACAAGTTACCCAAAACACAAGTTACCCAAAACACAAGTTACCCAAAACACAAGTTACCCAAAACACAAGTTACCCAAATCAAAAGTTACCCGCCCCACACAAGTTACCCAAAGGCCTGCAGATCACAAACTGGACTCAGGTCTGAGGAGCAATGGATTACAGGAAACAGGATGATATCATCAGGATACAAAAAGAAGTTACTGTATTCGATTACAATTACAAAAACAAATTGGGATTACCAGCAGGATTACAGTGTATACATTTGGAAATAAAGATCGGTGTATTATAGGTAGATATACAGAATTAATTTGCGATATTGTTTATATTTAGGCTACGTCCATTCTTCCTTATTTAAAATACTTTTCTTTGTTATGCAGTAGGTGGACATCTGATTTAGTAAGCAAATAGTCTATAGTTTTGATTAATGTATTCATTATAGACTATTACTGTTACTACATTTTTTTAAATATGTATATATATATATGTGTGTAGTTGTATATATGTATGTGTGTATATATAAATATATATATATATATATGTGTATGTGTAGTGACTTTTTAACCTTAATCCACCGAGGGATGGGAACGGGAGAACTAAGTTCGGGTGTGTGTTCCAGATGATAAAACAATGTCCATACGAGTGTATATCTTTCCATCCATCGATCAATTTATTTACCATGTTGATTGTATCCATATTGCCTTTCTGCTACCATTCAGATACCAATATATGCATGCCAGTCACGCTGAATACAAACAGGTTTAACACACCGTCCCACACACCTGCATCTGATCACCCAGTGATTACATGTATACACACTCACAAGTGAATACTCCATCTTGTGTTCATAGCTGGAACTGCATCATTAATTAAACTTGTGCAGATAAAATACAAACAAAGACACATGCATTATGGCTCCAACGGCATGTATGTATATATATCGCAGACCCCATCCATTTTTAAGAGAAGGCTTAAGACTTTCCTTTTTGATAAAGCTTATAATTAGGTCTGGCTCAGGCTTGCCTAAAATGTTGACCCATAAGAACCCATTTCTACTTTTGGGAAAATTAAGGGGAACATAATTTGGACTAAATAGACCACCTAGAACACATTTCTGACAAGTAACGCCCCCTAGTGTCAAATATCTGAAAATTGACATATATGTCACATTGGGCTTTATCATATTTCTAATTGTGCATATATGTCACTTTGGGGTTACTGTGAAAGTTTAGGGTTAAAGTCCCGATGTGACACCAGTGTCACAGCGATGTTTATCTTATTTGTTTCATATCAATTTGATCAAGAAATGTTTCCACAACAGGTTAAATGAAATATGGGACATACGACGTTATGTAAGTATTTTCATTCTTAAATGGCTTGAATTTTACCTTGAGCAGCAAAAAAAAAGCATTTGAAATGTAGCTCGTTCTGTCACATGTGTTAGCCTGTCACATGGACATCTTGGACATGTTGTCATGGGAACACAAAATCACATGACCTGGACCATGACCCACCAGACTGTTCAGTGTGTGTCACTCAGGGACTTCATGACATAAAATAAAGACTAAAGCTATAAGGAACTTTCCAGAACATGTAAAGGTCATGTGACACACGTGTCACGGTGGGTCCTTATGGGTTAATAAATGCATTATGTCAACAGATTGCACATTATTGTAATAGGTTAGTTGAAAGCAATAATATAAAGTTGAACCTTAGTTATGCTGCTTTAGGCTTAGACTGTAGGGGGACATTTAAGTTGAGTCTTGGTATGAATCGTGGCTGTTGCTGTGGTCCTGAGTCTTGGTATGAGTCATGGCTGTTGCTGTGGTCCTGAGTCGTGGTTTGAGTCGTGGCTGTTGCTGTGGTCCTGAGTCGTGGTTTGAGTCGTGGCTGTTGCTGTGGTCATGAGTCGTGGTTTGAGTCCTGGCTGTTGCTGTGGTCCTGAGTCGTGGTATGAGTCCTGCCTGTTGCTGTGGCCCTGAGTCTTGGTTTGAGTCGTGGCTGTTGCTGTGGTCCTGAGTCGTGGTTTGAGACGTGGTTTGAGTCGTGGCTGTTGCTGTGGTCCTGAGTCGTGGTATGAGTCCTGACTGTTGCTGTGGTCCTGAGTCGTGGTATGAGTCCTGGCTGTTGCTGTGGTCCTGAGTCGTGGTATGAGTCCTGGCTGTTGCTATGGTCCTGAGTCTTGGTTTGAGTCGTGGCTGTTGCTGTGGTCCTGAGTCTTTGTATGAGTCGTGGCTGTTGCTGTGGTCCTGAGTCTTGGATTCAGTCGTGGCTGTTGCTGTGGTCCTGAGTCTTGGTATGAGTCGTGGCTGTTGCTGTGGTCCTGAGTCTTGGTATGAGTCGTGGCTGTTGCTGTGGTCCTGAGTCTTGGTATGAGTCGTGGCTGTTGCTGTGGTCCTGAGTCGTGGTATGAGTCCTGGCTGTTGCTGTGGTCCTGAGTCGTGGATCCTGAGAATCCATCTTAATTTTCTTCTTATATAAAAATGCGTGATATTTTCTAACATGTTGTAAATGTATTATCTCTTTAATTTACACACGACATCTATTTCACGTGTGTCCGTCCTCAGAGAGAGTTCCTCCTCTGTTTCTCTCTCTGAGGGTTCCAACATTTTTAACCCATTAACTTTTGTGTTTCTTTGGGAGTTTTTAATTGTACGATGTGAGGGTCTAAGGACAGAGGGTCTAAGGACAGAGGGTCTAAGGACAGAGGGTCTAAGGACAGAGGGTCTAAGGACAGAGGGGGGTGAACTGTGAACTGTGAAGTCCTCCGAGGCAAATGTAAAATGTTTGATGTTGGGCTCCATAAATAAACTTTGATTGATGAATTGATGCATTAACTCATTATTAGTATTATTCATATTAATAATCATTGTTGTTGTTATTATTAATAATAATAATAATAATAATAATACAATATATAATAATATTTTTTAATTGATTTAGATAATTTAGAAAATATATGTAACAAAAAAAGACAATGTTTTATACGGAAATAAGATATTCTTCAATTAGCAACATTAAAATAAATGTGTACAAATATAAATTAATCCAGAAGTGGAGGAAACAAGAGGAGGACACAAGTGGAGGAAACAAGACGAAACAAGAGGAGGGGACAAGAGGAAACGAGAGGAAGAGATAGGAGGAAACATGAGAAGGAGACAAGAGGAAACGAAAGGAGGAAAGGAAAGGAGGAATCTAGAGAAGGAAAGAAGAGTTGAGAAGAGGAGGACACAAGTGGAGGACACAAGTGGAGGAAACAAGAGGAAACGAGAGGAAGAGATAGGAGGAAATATGAGAAGGAGACAAGAGGAAACGAAAGGAGGAAAGGAAAGGAGGAATCTAGGGAAGGAAAGAAGAGTTGAGAAGAGGAGGACACAAGTGGAGGAAAAAAGAGGAGGAGACAAGAGGAGGATTATTACTTTATATAATCTTTTAAAGGGTTTTTCTATACGTTGTCATTATTCATTCAAGCGTGACAACATCCTTGTCCAAGAATACAAACAGTCTCATATTAGCACCATCAAGATGTTTTTTTAAAAGCCCTGAGGTTGGCTATCCCTCAGGGAGTTTCTTCGTCTTAATAAATGTTTTGTTTCATTTTATTTGATGTGATCTCCATCTCCCACACCTCTCAGCTCCCATCATGCCTCTGTGCTGTTGACAGAGCATTCGAATATGATTTCAGGCGTCTTCATTTGTTTTTTTCCCCTCGCCCCTCGCTGCTGGTAAACATAAATCACAGCGTGCGGAGCCAAGATCTCATATAAATGTCAGGAGAGACAGCGGAGCTCATAAACCTCTAATTTGATCTTTATTCATCCGGGACACAGCGTGGATAAAAGCTCATCTCGTAAATCATCGTTTTCTGCTCTCTGTCAGCTGCCACGTGGAGGCCGAATGTACTTAAAGTATCACAACTCATTCTGCAGGAAAACACCTGCATATGTGGTATATTATTATATATTTAACATTATTAGATGTATTTATTGTTGCATCAAGCAGCATTTTACTGTCTTTAAATGAAATGTTTGTCAGCATTTTGCATTATATTCTCATTAAAATGTATTATAATTATGTTTGATATAAAGCCCTATCCAAGGGGATTTATGGAATTAATTATTTTCTAATTTATTCTTCCTATTATTTTATTTTTTCTGCATAATTATTTTTATTTATGTTTGATATACAGCCCTTTTTTTAGTAGTTTATACATTTTATTAGGCTAAGGGTTTTCGTAAACCCTAATAAAACAAATAACCCTTAACCATTGAAATGTTATTATTACATGGCTTAGTTGAATCTGCGACTCTGATTGGTCAATACGGACATTTCAGAGGTTAATATGCAGAAGCACAGACCACTGTTAAGCACTATAATGACCGTTGCTAAGGAGGATCAAGACAGAGAGAGAGAAAGGAAAAAAAGTTAAAAGACAGAGCACTGGACATCAGATAAAACACCAGAAGAAGATAGACAGGGAGTAAACACTAACAGGAACAGCAGAAGAAGACAGACAGGGGCCGTTTCTCAATGTCGAGTAGAGCTGCTGCAGAGCCACTATTTCAAGTATACTACGTCGTCGAGTGGCGCCGAAGGAATTAAGAAATTAAGAAAAGAAAAGACATTAAGAAACGGCCAGTGAGTAAACACTAACAGGAACAGCAGAAGAAGACAGACAGGAAGTCAACACTACCATGTTTTAAATTCACTTGTTGTGGGAACTCCAGCCGTTGGTGCGCTGTGGAGCGGAGTTTATTTTCTTAGTGGCTAAAATACGATAATTTTCAAGCCAATTAAATAATTTCCATTAATATTGGGGTTCCAGTCGTTAGTTTATTTAGTATGTGGCCGAGTAATAAGCGGGATAATGTGCAGCGAGGCGGTCATTATTGAAAGAACAACACCCTTCAGTCTGTCTGTTCTTTTTCAATAATGACTGAAATGCTGCACATTATCCCATATTATTATTTGTATCATAATTATTATTTTTATTATTATTACTTTTATCTTGTAATAGTTATTTTTAAATGAATATTTAATTGTATTTATGTTTGATATCCAGCCCTTTCTTTTTTTAAATTATTATTTATTATTATTATTTAGCAAAGAAAACTGTTTCTATTATTTTATTATAATTATTATTTAACATAGAAAAAGAGTTCCGACTTTATAGAATCTTAACCAAACGCAATAAGAAGAAACATTTATGCATGAACGAATAATAAAAATGTAACGTATTGTACAAAAAAAAAGAAATAGCATTAGCATTGACATCAACAAATGACCACGAATAAATGCAAAGTCAAAATTTAAATTGACATGTGTCTATCGTGACTTCAGTGAGGGGTTTGTGTGCAGGCAGACGGAGATGAAGCCGCAGTTATGAACAGAGGGCGGTGTTCACCAAAGTGGCACAATTTAATTTGTGCGGCAGGAACTGCACGGCTGCGATAGACTCGGTAATGAAACCTCTCAGCTTTAAGTTCTGTCTACTTTATATTCACAAAGAGAAACGAGCGAGGCAGTCATTGTGGAGACATGCAAATACGCTGATCTCTTTCATACGAGCTGCACCCAATTGGAGGGAGGTTCAGACTTTGACAACCAGAACAAATGCCCTGCGAGCGGATACATGTGCAGGTCAGGAGGAAGAATTCAACTTTCTTTATCCTCTTTTCAACGCCAGCAGTCACATTCTGCGTGTTCGCATACTGTTAAATTAGTCATCTGAGATTAGAGACGGCTTAAGGAAGGAAAGTTTTTCCCTTGAAAAGTTGATAAAGCTTTGCAACTTCATGTATACTGAACATATGCAAAAACAAAATGTGGGGAAGTTTGTCTTCGTTGGAGAGTCTCACAGTATGTCCGGTTGATATTAATTACCCACTACTTAACTTCATCAGGGGCCTCTTGACTTGAAAGAAACATAAAAACGATTACAAACAGGCAATAAATGACTGGAATTAGAGATACAAAATTAAAATTAACATACACGTAACCCATGGTGACCACGATATGCCAAGTAAGTACAAAGAGATCCAAATACTAAGAAATAAAGGCAAAAACAATCAGAGATGCGACACATTCACAAAATGATAACAAGGACGGGTTAATAAGATCTACGTCAAACAACTACAAGGAGACACAAAATGATTATAAAGATATGCAAATGACTTCAAGCACCTGCAAAATGTCAACATTTCACATGGGCCTTTGTTTGCACGGGTCGGCCACTGTCAAGGTGTGTTAAATAATAATCCCAATTAAAATTACGAGAGCCAGCTACATCCTATTTTTGAAAAACATTTAAACTGTTTCAAACTGAATGCCAAAGTTGAAATTCTAACAATCCTTACTGCACATTGCCAAGGACAGATACCACACCCTGCCTCTCCCAACAAGTTACTCTTTGTGTTATGCAGTAAAACCTGTTCCCTCTTCTTTCTGGAAATGACTACACGCACCTGCAAAACTAGAGCAACACATTCTCACTCCCAACTCGGCCTATGTTGACGTTACGTCAGGGTCCCTGTCGTCACTTTCCAACGCAAGGGGGGCCCTTTAGCGTCAAGTTTCAACTATTTCAACTGATCTTTTTTTTTTTCTTTTTTTTTTAAAACCCCACAATGCTAACGCTGAGTCTCTGAATTAGCAACGAGCGAAAAATGCTAACAGATTAACAGCACCGAAACTCACTCATACAACCTTATTATTTATCCATTCTGCACATCCAACCCATCGATCTGATCGTGAGATGACACAGAATCGATGGGTACAGACATTATCACTCAATGATACGAACTCGCGACTTTATAAACAAAAACAGACATCAAAACATGTGGCGCTAGGTAGCTAAAAACGCTAACATGGTTTACCTGTGTCATAGTCTGGTCAGAAGTGGTCTTCAATGGCATTAAAACGATAAAAACGCTACTGAAGTTAATCCATAGGTTAATCCAATGTGTCTGTGTCACTTTGAAATGATTTCTGATTTCTGTTTATTGCTTAATCCATAAGCAATAAACCTGCGTTTCCGTTTCTAGAAGTCAGAGCTAGAGATAGGTTCACTCTGATGCAAAACTGTGTATGCGAAGGCCCCACCTTTTTGTTTTACCATGTGTGTGTGTGTGGGGAAATCCCCCTTCAATTCTATTGGAAGAGATGTCAATCAGCAAAATCGACCAAGGGGGGCCAGAGATATGGAAAATCTGAATTTTCTTTAAAATAAAAACATCTATATTGATTCTGACTTTTCTACATCCAACTCACAGGTTTATCATTACTTTGAGAAAAAAGATTATTAATTTAACCCTTTTAGAAGGGAAGATATGGTCATTTGTTCTGGGAATGTCATTTTCGAGCCTGAGACCTGAAAAACAGGCTCATGACTAACAGGTTAAGCTCTGAGCCTCAGGCTCGAAGACGACATTTCCAGAACAAATGAACAACAACAATTTAAATGGTAGTTTAATATTCATGTCATTTTCTAGACGAGAAAAACTGGCTCAGGGCTTAACAGGTTAAACTGTTTTAAACTGTCAAAGTTGAAAGTCTCACCATCTTTACTGTACATTGCAAAGGGCACCACACCCTGCCTCTCCCAACAAGTTCTTTGTGGTTTGCAGTAAAACCTCTTCCCTCTTCTCCCTGTCATAAAACACAGCAAGCACCACCCTATCAAGGTATTCTAGGTCCCTCCCCTTCACATCTACAGGTATAAGGATTAATGCAAACAGCTGATTCCTCATTCACTGCTGCATGTAAACAAGAGCAGGCGGAGAAGAGATTGTTTCTGTTCAGAAAAAGTGAAACCATTTGACAGCTAACACGGAGAGGTGAAATGGCGCAGCAAGAACATTTGCTTGACCAAAAGAAATTCAGATGTTCAATCTGTCTTGATCCACTGAAGGAACCGGTGACTGTTCCCTGTGGACACAACTACTGCATGAACTGCATTCATCGCCACTGGGATGGAGAGGATGAGAATCAAATCTACAGCTGCCCAGTGTGTAGACAGACCTTTGCACCAAGGCCTGTCCTGGTGAAAAACACCTTGCTTGCAGAGTTAATGGAGGAGCTGAAGGAGACTGGACTCCAAGCTGCTCCTGCTGATCTCTGCTATGCTGTAGCTGAAGATGTGGGATGTGATTTCTGCACTGGGAGAAAACTGAAAGCCTTGAAGTCCTGTCTGCAGTGTGTGGCCTCTTACTGTGAGAAACACCTCCAGCCTCATTATGAATCACCTGCCTTTAAGAAACACAAGCTGGTGGAGCCCTCCAAGAAGCTCCAGGAGAACATGTGCTCTCGTCATGAGGAGGTGAAGAAGATGTTCTGCCGCACTGATCAGCAGTGTATCTGTTATCTCTGCCCTATGGACGACCATAAAGGCCACAAGACAGTTTTGGCTGCAGCGGAAAGGACTGAGAGGCAGAGAGAGCTGGAGGGGAGTCGACTAAACATCCAGCAGAGAATCCAGGACAGAGAGAAGGAGGTGAAGCTGCTTCAGCAGGAGGCGGAGGCCATCAATGGCTCTGCTGATAAAGCAGTGAAGGACAGTGAGAAGACGTTCACTGAGCTGATCCGTCTCATGGACAAAAGAAGCTCTGATGTGAAGCAGCAAGTCAGATCCAAGCAAGAAACTGAAGTGAGTCGAGTCAGAGAGCTTCAGGAGAAGCTGGAGCAGGAGATCAGGGAGCTGAAGAGGAGAGACGCTGAGCAGCAGAAGCTCTCTCACGCAGAGGATCACACCCACTTTCTGCTCAACTACCCCTCTCTGTTACCTCTCAGTGTTTCCAAACACTCATCCAGCATCAAAGTCCGTCCTCTGCGCTACTTTCAGGACGTGACGGCGGCTGTGTCAGAAGTCAGAGATAAACTACAGGACGTCCTGAAGAAGAAGACGTGGACAAACATCTCACTGATGGTGAGTGAAGTGGACGTTTTACTTTCTCCACCAGAGCCAAAGACCAGAGCTGGATTCTTAAAATATTCCTGTGACATCACTCTGGATCCAAACACTGCAAACACACAGCTGCTATTAACTGAGGAGGGCAGGAAAGCAACATTCACGAGTCTACCTCAGTCATATTCAAGTCACCCAGACAGATTCACGAAATGGCCTCAGGTCCTGAGTAAAGAAAGTCTGACTGGTCGTTGTTACTGGGAAGTGGAGTGGAGTGAGATGGGAGTTTGTGCAGCAGTTGCATACAAGAACATCAGCAGAGCAGGGGGTTGGGAAGAAGGTGTGTTTGGATCCAGTGATAAATCTTGGACGTTATATTCTGACATTAACAATTATACCTTTCGGTTCAACAACATCAAAACTCCCGTCTCAGGTCCTCGGTCCTCCAGAGTTGGAGTGTATCTGGATCACGATGCAGGTATTCTGTCCTTCTACAGCGTCTCTGAAACCATGACTCTCCTCCACAGAGTGCAGACCACTTTCACTCAGCCGCTCCATGCTGGACTTCGGTTCAAATTATTCACTTTTGGTGCCACTGCAAAGTTCTGCAACCTCAAGTAGGCAGAACTCATTTAAGTCCAGCTCAGTCAGCATGTCAAATGTTGGCATTCTACACTTCTGCAAACCATGGATACGTTGAGTTTCAACATTTTAGATTTTGATAGTGCAATTATGTTAAGTCAATTAACTTTTGGGTAAAATAACTACTGAGGTATTGAAGTACGAAAAAATTGTGTTTGGCGTTCCTGCAAGAATGAAACTCTGCTGATTTTAGAAGATATTTTTGGCTCAGAAACTTTGACTTCACTTGGAGCTTTTCTAAAACCTACAATATCAACATTTGTTCTGGGATTTTTAAATGACAGCAGGTGGAATTCAGTTTAACTTTAGAACGTATTTAGACTCCATGTTTGTTGCTGACAGCTGATAGTTGTGGCATTTCTTCCACTGTCAATCAAAACATTGAAACGCCTCGATTGGACTGCTTTGTTTACTTATGTAACATAATAACATTGTTGAACATTAAAGCATGTAAACATGTCACAACAGGAGCAACACACAAATATGAACCTTAAAATGATCATTATAGGGCCTCTTTAAGAAGAAAGCATACAACCTTCTTTATCCTGGATACTTAGTTTTTCCTTTCTGTGCATTTTTAAAGAAATGTATAATCACATGTATGTGTTGTTATTGTGAGATAGTATACAGCTATAATCATCCTGATCATAATCAATAAGGACATTCATTATTTTCTTTTTCTAGCTGCTCAAACAAAGTGATTGTGTGGATTACATTATTGCATTTTTATAGACTTACTTATGGGATTTGTGAAGAAACTTGACAGGATGAATAAGATAAGATAACAAGGACTTATATTGATCCCGTCAGGAAACTCAGGTTTTATTAAAGCAGCAACAGATTAAGAGTGATACAGAGTACACATGAGAATATACACAAGGATAATAACAAAAGGTGAATGTGATCGAGAATACATATATATACTTTTAGATTTGCAGGTACCTGTGCGAGTGAAAGTTTGATGTGCATACAGTGCAACTATTATTGATTATTAAACGAAATGAACAAAGTATTGCCTTCTTGTCTTTATTTAGGGTATCCTTTGAGGCTGATTGAGAACATGTGAAGCTAATATTAGAGTTACACTGAAGCACCTTTCCTCCTGAAACACCATCAATTGCAGTGTTCATGCCAACAGTGCAACACAATACAACATAAAACAATAGAGCAAGTCAATACAAAAAGAAAAATAGTAAAAAAGTGAAATAGTGCAATAAGATGAATTTGACAGAGAAATTAAAAACATTAACTGGAGCCAAATGTTATCAGGTACAGATGTGGATACCAACACACATGCCCTTATGTCAACAATCCAAAATATATCAAAACGATTCCTCAGGATAAGCGAATCTAAGGCCAAAAATAAACACACCCTCCCCTGGATTAATAGTGACATCAGGAAATCAATGAAGGAGAGAGATAATGCTCTAAAGCACTCTCTTAAGTCAAATTTAGTGACTGACAGACATATATTTGTGTCCTTACGAAACAGAGTTACAAAGGAAATCAGGGCAGCTAAATCCAACTTCTTTGTTCATCTCATTCATGAATCTAAGGGAAATCATAAACAAATCTGGGACTGTCTGCAGAACCTAACAGGGAAAGGGCATAAAATAGCAAAGCAGCTGGAGATCAGTAAAAATGGAACCTTATGTAAGGGGCCAGCAGAAATAGCGGCTATTTTTAATAACCATTTTATTAATTCTGTGAGGCTGACTATAAACAGTTCCCAAATTGGTCAAATACATTCATCACCTATTGATTATACACAGCCAGTCTTCTCCCTGACAGAGACTTCTGAATCCAAAGTTAATTCTATAATTTCTTCTTTAAACAATTCCAAATCAAAAGACACCTTTGGACTGGATTCTCTGTTTCTAAAGAAACATGCTACTACCCTCACAGGGACAATTACCAAAATAATTAACACCTCTTTTAGGGAGAGAAAATTCCCAAAAGACTGGAAGTCAGCCATTGTTGTGCCAGTCCACAAATCCGGGGACAAAACTGATGCAAACAACGATAGGCCCATTAGTGTTTTACCTGTCATGTCTAAGATCTCTGAGAAATGTGTAGCTGAGCAATTGATTGGACATCTTAACAGTAGTCCTTTCACACTACACCCCATGCAATTCGGCTTCCGAGCCAATCATTCCACTGAGACCGCAAATTGTTACCTTGTGGAAAATATGAAATCAAAAATGGACAAAGGAGGCATTGTTGGAGCAATCTTCTTAGATCTTAAGAAAGCTTTTGATACAGTCAATCATCAAGTACTCATTCACAAAATGTCTTATTTTAATTTCTCACCAAGTGCAATAGACTGGATGAGCTCCTATCTGTCAGACAGAGTTCAGTGTGTGAGGGTAAGTGGCAAGACATCACCACCCCTGAGGAATGAACTGGGTGTACCCCAGGGATCTATCCTGGGCCCAATTCTATTCAGCCTTTATATAAATGACTTGCCATCAGTGTGCACTGGATGTGAGGTGCAAATGTATGCTGATGACACTGTCATTTATGTCCATGCAAAAACCAAGGCCGAAGCTGCGGCCAAATTAAATGATGCAATGGTTCATGTAAATCAATGGCTTACTGATTCACAGCTATATCTGAATGTTAAGAAGACAGTCTGTATGTTTTTTAGCAAGACCAACACTGTATCACGCTGTGAACCCAAGGTCTATGTGTCTGGGGAGGTCATTCAAACAGTTACACATTTTAAATATCTAGGCATTATCCTTGACACTACTTTATCCTTCAAAAAACAAGTGAGAAAGGTAATGCAAATAACTAAATACAATCTATCAAACTTTAGATATATAAGGAATTGTTTGACAACACCTGTAGCAAAACTCTACATGACTGCCATGATCCTTCCCCACCTAACATACTGTATGACCAGCTGGACCCAGGCGAATAGCACAACATTAAGGCCTATCCTGTCACTTTACAAACAAGCTCTCAAAGTTTTAGACAGAAAACCAAAGCTATACCACCATTGCAAAATCCTGGACAAACATAACCTGCTCAGCTGGGAAAATATATTAAAACACACTGATGCATGTCTCATTTTTAAAATTCTAAACGGCAAGGCACCCCCACCACTCTGCACTTTTATACAGCAGAAAAATTCAAACAGCAGAACCACAAGGTCTGCCCTAAGAGGGGACTGTGTAGTCCCTCTTAGGTCCAGTACCTTTGGCAAACACTGTTTCTCTGTGAGGGCACCAACACTCTGGAACACAATACCAATACAGATAAGGAATAACACCTCCTATCATACATTTAACCACAATCATAAGAACTGGCTTTTAAACAATCAAAAATGTGAACACTTTTAACTGTATCACGGTATGATGATATTTTATCTGTTTGCATGTTTGTTTGTTCCTCTCCATTGTTGTACTGCTGTTCCTATTTATTGTTGTACTGCTATTTATTTATGTTGTACTGATGCTGTCTGCTGTACTTTATTTAATTATGTTTTTATTTTCTAGTCTTGTTGTGGTCATTTAACATCTTGCCAAGGACAACAGTTGAAAATTAGCCTGCTGGCTAATACTGGCTCATTTACAGTAATGTCAATTAATGTGAACTGTCCTTTAAATAAATAAACAAACAAACAAACAAACAAGAGTCTAAAGTGATTAGAATATGATATAATAGATAAATAATTTCTAAGTAGCAGCCAGATTAATGTTATGGATGTTGTTTCAAGTTCAGGGGTAACAATAACAAAAGCAAAATATGAAGCAAGTTATTGTGGGATGGATTGTTGTTGGTTTTCTTTGTCCACTTGTCCACAGGCATCTTCATCTGCCTCTTCTTCACTCATATCAGTGTCACTGTCCTCTGATTCCATCTCAAACTCACTTTCTCCTTTTTGGATGGCAGCAATCACACCCTGCACACTGAATCCAGGACCTCTCTTTGCTGCTGGCATTCTGAAATGGAAAAAGTAATAAATATGTATCAATAATACATATGCTTATTATAATGAAATAGATTACCTGAAGGAATAGATAGGGAGGTTGGACAAGGGTTCATTCCGTCTATAGCTTAGCCTATTATCATACTGAAAGGAATGCATGCACCCCCCCTTCCAGGTGTCCCAAAGCAAAAAGCATCTGAATCCTATTTACATTGAACACTTAAGACACACAATTTTACAATATAGCTACAGATTTAATTTCACATACTGCTATCAGAAATAATGTATTAATTTATTCAATTATGGTCTTAACCTGTTTAGCCCTGAGCCTGTTTTTCAAGTCTCAGGCTCGAAAATGATATTCCCAGAACAAATGACCATATCTTCCCTTCTAAAAGGGTTACATTAATAATCTTTTTTCTCAAAGTAATGATAAACCTGTGAGTTGGATGTAGAAAAGTCAGAATCAATATAGATGTTTTTAATTTTAAAGAAAATTCAGATTGAACATTGTAAAAAACTGTAAATTATAGTGTCCGTCCAAAGATTATGTTTTACTTATAGTGAAAACTACCCTTGGATGATGGGATGGTAGGCTAAAAGCTTTAGGAATCCAAAGTACAACATATAATAAGTACCCTGTATCAAGATCGATGCAAAACAAGTGACATTTGACCTTTTTAGACAGGTTGACTATTCTTGTCTGTCACATACTCTTTTGTCTGTCACATAAGTTGCGCAAGTTGCGCAACTGATGCGGTGTTGCGCTAAACGGAAATTATTTTGAACGGACACTTTGACCGGAGAGATTTAGATTTGCCGGTCTTCAGCATATTTTACCGGTCGTAGTCCGGTAATATACCGGCTAACGGGAACTCTGACACAGTGTACCCGCGACTGTTACAATGAAGGCTCGATAATCAGCTCACGGCATATAGGTGTAAGCATGGGTAAAGTGCTATTTTTGTAAGTGGGAGGTGGACCTAACCTCCTTTAGGGGGGTCCGGGGGCATGTTCCCCCAAGGAGATTTATAAAAATATATATTAAAGTTAAATGCATCACTGGATCGGTTCGCAACCGAGTGTGAAGCGGCTGGGATGAGGATCAGCACAAATCTCCAAATCTGAGGCCATGGTTCTCAGCAGGAAACTGATGGGCTGTCCACTCCAAGTAGGGAATGAGTCCTTACCCCAATTGAAGGAGTTCAAGTATCTCGGGGTCTTGTTCTCGAGTGAGGGAACAATGGAGCGTGAGATGGGCCGGAGAATCGGAGCGGCGGGAGCGGTACTGCAGTCGCTTTACCGCACTGTGTAACAAAAAGAAAGCTGAGCCAGAAGGCAAAGCTCTCTGTCTACCAGGCCATTTTCGTTCCTACCCTCACCTCTGGTCATGAAGGATGGGTCATGACCGAAAGAACCAGATCGCGGATACAAGCGGCCGAGATGGGTTTTCTCCGCAGGGTGGCTGGTGTCTCCCTTAGCGATAAGGTGAGAAGTTCGGTCATCCGGGAGGGACTCGGAGTTTAACCACTGCTCCTTCGCGTCGAAAGGAGCCAGTTGAGGTGGTTCGGGCACCTAGTAAGGATGCCACCTGGGCGCCCCCCTAGGGAGGTGTTCCAGGCACGTCCAGCTGGGAAGAGACCAAGGGGTAGACCTAGGACCAGGTGGAGGGATTATATCTCTTTGCTAGCCTGGGAGCACCTTGGGATCCCCCAGTCAGAGCTGGTTGATGATTGAGCAGGTCTCCCTTGAAAAAGAGATCAATGATTTCAATGGGATACACCTGGATAAATAAAGGTTTGAAATCAAATGAAATGATGTGGCCAGGGAAAGGGAAGTTTGCGGCTCTCTGCTGGAACTGCTACCTCCGAGACCCGAACACGGGTAAGCGGGAGAATGTGGATGGATGGACATTGAAATAAGAAAGCTGACCAAAAAAGTAATGTTGCTTGTTGCTTGTTAACATGTAAATGTAACCTTTTGCATTGAAAGAAACCTCAACTTCACTGATGTGTAGGTGCAACACACTCTCACTCCCTAAACGTCCAGGAGCGACGCTTGGTCAGGGACCCCGTGGCGTGCAGTTGGGACGCGCCGAGGCTCCTTCAGCTTCATAAACGGACGCAAAAAGCTTTCAACTGATTGCAATGTATTCCCATCAACGACGATATTTGACGCTCATGGAAGCACCGCACCCGTTTATGTTGGCAGCTCTTAAAGGTAATGTGAGCATCCATTCCCATTGGATAACGGAGAATTGTACACCCGCAAGTAAGTATTCTCCTAACTGTCGATTGATTTGACAGTGATACGCCAGAAAAACTGCAGCTCTCCTCATTCTGAAATATCGCCGTTCAGACAGAGAAGTGAGACACGTCTCGCACTGTTCCCCTCTTTATATCCACGTTAAACCTCCTGTTATCCTTGGGGTCAATTTGACCCCATTCAATGCTTAACGTATCTAAAAAAAATGGTTCACATTTGTTCAAAGGCCTGATTGTTTCTTTCTTGTAATATTCCTCATTTAAACATTATTAATGTCACTCTAGGAGGTTTTCAAATGCTGAAACTATTTTCTTTATAGGGCGGATCATTCGACAGAGGCAATGAAACTTAAAGGTGGGGTAGGTAAGTTTGAGGAACCTACTCAAGTTCCATTTTTTGTTATATTCCATGGAATGCTCTTAACATCCCGATAGTAATGAATATCTGAAGTGCGTTGACAAAGAATACATAACAAATTTCATCTGTAAAAAGCACGACCAATCATCTGAGCCGGCTAAAGTAACTGGATGGCCTACCTGCCTGTCAGCCTTCCATCTGTGCACAAAGTTATCTCTGCCCTCATTGGTCATGTGCGCGTTCGTGTGTGTTGGAGGAGGGGCTCTGTAAGGAAGTGGCAGATTTTTTCTGGCTGTGTATTTTCAAATTCTAGCGCACTCCAGCTGGTTTCTCAAAAATTACATACCCCACCTTTAAGTGACAGCAAAATATCAATAACTAATGTCATGCAAACATATTAATATTTGCTTGATTCCAGTGTTGAATTTAGCACAATTATATACAAACGTTAAGGGATTTTAAGATTCTGAAGTATTATCCTAAAAACTAATTAACTTAGATTATTATTTATAGTTTTGCTGAATAGTTTCATGTCCGCTTACCTTAGAACATAAAAAGCGACGGCAGAAGAAATAAAGTTTAAAGTAGAATAAATACAGTTTAAACTACTTTTGAGCACTTTAATTAAAACATGATTCAAAACAGCCACTGGATAAGCAACATTAGAAACTCAAAGAAAGCCAACATTCTTCTTTATACTCATTACATTTATTAAACAGCTATAGGCATTTTACAGATTCAGAGTATTATTTCATACACATTGGGATTAGACACATTGACATATAATTATGTAAGATATCCAGCAGGTCAGAAACAAAGCACTTGATGGTGTTTCAGGAGGAAAGGTGCTGCAGTGTAACTCTCATATTAGCTTCACATGTTCTCAATCAGCCTCAAAGGATACCCTAAATCAGGGGTGCCCAACCTTTTTTGAACCGAGAGCTACTTTAAAGTTGCCAGTCAGCCGAGATCTACCAGTCCAAATAGAGAGGCGTAGCCATCACTGACAGCCTACTGCCAGGTAAATACACACTTCTACTTGTATAACACTGACCTTTGTACGATTAATACTCCATAAAATACTGCAGATCCTTTATCTTACCTCTTTCTAATCTACACACATACAAGTATTTAACTGAAGTTACACAACAGTGTTGTTGATACAGAGTTGGAGTTTATTCACACGTCACTACAGTGGGTCATGTTTTCAAGAAACATTGAACAGTGCTGCCACATGACACAGGAACAAAGACAAGACTCTGAACCCTTTCTTTGCCATTATATAAAAATAGTGTTGCTACAAAAGTATAAATGAGGCTTACTAATAAGACGACTCACATCTGAAGCTACGCAGGAATCTGCTGCCAAAGTGCAATAAAAAAGACACAATTAATAGAATCAACCACTTTTTTGTTGCATTTTAGTGGATTATAAAAATAAATGCCTTTAAAATAGGATGCAAGCAACACTAGCTTCTTAACCTGAATTGATAATAGACTATAATCAATTTAAGTTTGCATTCTTATACCATTTTGTACAATAATTATAATGAATAAGTTCAAACAAACTAAAACTTACAGCTGATTAATAACGGTATCTAACTTGAGTTTTATTATATCAGAAACCTGTTGAAATGCTTCTGTTATTTTTACTGTCCCCATAAAGCGCGTCGGCAGCCTCCAGGAATGCTTCTTTCACAACCACGCCGTCTTTGAAAGACTTCATGTGTTTCGCAAGAACGTGACTGATCCGATGAGATGCTCTGCAGCAGCCTTGCTCTGACCCGATGAGATGCTCTGCAGCAGCCTTGCTCTGACCCGATGAGATGCTCTGGCAGCAGCCTTGCTCTGACCCGATGAGATGCTCTGGTAGCAGCCTTGCTCTGACCCGATGAGATGCTCTGGTAGCAGCCTTGCTCTGACCCGATGAGATGCTCTGGAGCAGCCTTGCTCTGACCCGATGAGATGCTCTGTTAGCAGCCTTGCTCTGACCCGATGAGATGCTCTGGCAGCAGCCTTGCTCTGACCCGATGAGATGCTCTGGAGCAGCCTTGCTCTGACCCGATGAGATGCTCTGGAGCAGCCTTGCTCTGACCCGATGAGATGCTATGTTAGCAGCCTTGCTCTGACCCGATAAGATGCTCTGGTAGCAGCCTTGCTCTTGTTGTTGGGCCTGGTGAAAATGGGCTGCTGTGCATTTAGCGGTCCTCTCAGGCCCCTCCCCTTTTGGGAGCGTAGGGCAGAATTAGGAGGGAATTCCGTCTCGTAGCGTTTGTGCACTGTTTTGAAATGCCGCTCCTAAATTACCCTTCTTCGATAAAGCCACGCTCGCATTGCAGATGAGAGACAGATGGACTTTGAATTGGAATAGATACAAAAATAATCATCCTCCCACTCGGAGTGAAAATTATATATTTTGGGCTTTTTTGCTTCTGCCATAATTGCGGTCTTGTGTGTGTGCGGACTGTCACTCCTGTTGCCACGGACAACATCAGCGAACTATGCCCACTTCCCACCAGCCACGCCCCGACACATGGGGTCACGCCGGCCAATCACAAAGCTTTGATGCGTTCAAGTGCATTATTCTGGCACGGGAAGATTATGTTATAGGACCTTAACGATAAAACAGAATATTGTTGTTCTATCTTTAGACACATCTCGCGATCGACTGGGAATCTCCCCGCGATCGATCGACTGGTTGGGCACCCCTGCCCTAAATGAAGACAAGAAGACAATACTTTGTTCCTTTTGTTTAATAATGAATAATAGTTGCACTGTATGTACATAAAACGTTCACTCGCACTGGTACCTGCAAATCTAAAAGTATATGTTATATATCCATGTTATCTTATCTTATTCATCCTGTCAAGTGTGTGCACACATCCCATAAGCAGTGGCGAGCAGTCAGGGCCCTAGGCCCTCTGTGAGGGCCTAAGATATTTAAAAAAATAATATTTTAAAACATTAAAAAAAAAAAAAATTTATAAATATTATTTTTTATATATTTTTTTTAGTTAGATTTTTTGTTTTACCAAAATAACTTGATTTAATTGTATTTAAAATAACATTTCCAAATAAATAAATCCTTCAAATCTGCCTGTTCAGTTTCTGTTGGAATGTGAAGGGTTAAATGCCGTCTTTGCGAGTTATGTGAAGACGGGAGGGCTTGTTGGTCCCTCTCTACATTCACAGAGGGCCCGCTATAGTAACTCAACGAGAGAGTAATATCAAATGACAGTACAATTGACCAATCATATCTTCCCTCTAAATGGGCGGGCTTTATTTTCCCGGACTTTATGACAAGTTCCGCCCGCTGTGAGGTCTATGCAAGTGGTGCAGTGACGCGTCCTAAAACCCGGACGTAAGCTGTGCTCGGATTTCCTCGACAGAAACCAATAGGATTTCTCCAGAGGATTTTGGAAAATAGCTTGAAATAAGGTGGAAAACGAACCTGTTAGATAAATGCACGTTTTTTGTTCAGCCGGATAATATCCACATGTCTACCCTACTTTTATTATTTTCGAATCATAAATCTAATCAATAGATTTATGATCGATAGATGATCGATAGATTTATGATTAGCATAAGTGTGTTCATGATGGCTCAGAGGGCCTAGCTATAAAGTCACGGCTCGCCACTGCCCATAAGTAAGTCTATACAAATGCAATAATGTAATCCACACAATCACTTTGTTTGAGCAGAACCCCAGCGAGAAAAAGAAAATAATGAATCATTTCCTTATTGATTGTAAAAGTTTTTAATTATTATAAAGTTTCTGAGCCAAAAATATGTTCTAAAATCAGCAGTTACATTCTTGCAGGAACACCAAACACAATACTTCTTCGTACTGCAGTAACCCTACCTCAGTAGTTATTGTACCTAAAAGTTAATTGACTTAACATAAATGCACTACCGAAATCAAAAATGTTGAAACTCAACGTATCCATGGTTTGCAGAAGTGTAGAATGCCAACATTTGACATGCCGACGGAGCTGGACTTAAACTACTTCTGTCAACTTAAGGTTGCAGAACTTTGCAGTGCCACCAAAATATACTAAATCAAACCGAAGTCCAGCATGGAGCGGCTGAGTGAAAGTGGTCAGGACTCTGTGGAGGAGAGTCATGGTTTCAGAGACGCTGTAGAAGGACAGAATACCTCCATCGTGATCCAGATACACTCCAACTCTGGAGGACCGAGGACCTGAGATGGGAGTTTTGATGTTGTTGAACCAAAAGCTATAATTGTTAATGTCAGAATATAACGTCCAAGATTTATCATTGACTCCAAAAAACCTGTATCTGAACTTCCTCCTCTGATGATGTTCTTGTATGCCACTGCTGCACACACTCCCCACCCTCTCAACTCCACTTCCCAGTAACAACGACCAGTCAGACTTTCTTTACTCAGGACCTGAGGCCATTTCGTGAATCTGTCTGGGTGACTTGAATATATCTGGCGTTGACTCGTGAATGTTGCTTTCCTGCCCTCCTCAGTTAATAGCAGCTGTGTGTTTGCAGTGTTTGGATCCAGAGTGATGTCACAGGAATATTTTAAGAATCCAGCTCTGGTCTTTGGCTCTGGTGGAGAAAGTAAAACGTCCACTTCACTCACCATCAGTGAGATGTTTGTCCACGTCTTCTTCAGGACGTCCTGTAGTTTATCTCTGACTTCTGACACAGCCGCCGTCACGTCCTGAAAGTAGCGCAGAGGACGGACTTTGATGCTGGATGAGTGTTTGGAAACACTGAGAGGTAACAGAGAGGGGTAGTTGAGCAGAAAGTGGGTGTGATCCTCTGCGTGAGAGAGCTTCTGCAGCTCAGCGTCTCTCTTCTTCAGCTCCCTGATCTCCTGCTCCAGCTTCTCCTGAAGCTCTCTGACTCGACTCACTTCTCTCTCCTGCTGGGATCTGACCTGCTGCTTCACATCAGAGCTTCTTTTGTCCATGAGAAGGATCAGCTCAGTGAACATCTTCTCACTGTCCTCCACTGCTTTATCAGCAGAGCCATTGATGGCCTCCGCCTCCTGCTGAAGCAGCTTCACCTCCTTCTCTCTGTCCTGGATTCCCTGCTGGATGTTTAGTCGACTCCCCTCCAGCTCTCTCTGCCTCTCAGTCCTTTCCGCTGCAGCCAAAACTGTCTTGTGGCCTTTATGGTCGTCCATAGGGCAGAGATAACAGATACACTGCTGATCAGTGCGGCAGAACAGCTTCTTCACCTCCTCATGACGAGAGCACATGCTCTCCTGGAGCTTCTTAGAGGGCTCCACCAGCTTGTGTTTCTTAAAGGCAGGTGATTCATAATGAGGCTGGAGGTGTTTCTCACAGTAAGAGGCCACACACTGCAGACAGGACCCCAAGGCTTTCAGTTTTCTGCCAGTACAGCAATCACATCCCACATCTTCATCTCCAGCATAGCAGTGATCAGCAGGAGCAGCTTGGAGTCCAGTCTTCTTCAGCTCCTCCACTAACTCTTCTAGCATGGTGTTTTTCACCAGGACAGGCCTTGGTGCAAAGGTCTGTCTACACACTGGGCAGCTGTAGATTTGATTCTCATCCTCTCCATCCCAGTGGCTTTTAATACAGTTCATGCAGTAGTTGTGTCCACAGGGAATAGTCACCGGTTCCTTCAGTAGATCCAGACAGATCGAACAGCTGACTATCTTTTGGTCAAGCCGATTTTCTTGCTGCGCCATTTCACCTCTCCGTGTTAGCAAATGTCCATTTCACTTTCACTGAATAGAAACAAGCTCTGCTCCGCCTGCTCCGTTTATGTTACTTGTCCCAAAGCTTGGGTACCACAGCAACAATAAATACATCTGTAGAAAACAGAAAAGTGCAGCAGCGTGAAATCAACACAGGATCCGGTTGATCGTCTGGATTGCTTCTCATTCAAAATGCACAGTACACATACAGTTACATACAAATAGCTTTACTTAAAGGTCCCATGTCATGCTTTTCTGGTTATCACCGTCCCCTTGTGTTATGAAGGTGTTTCTGCATGTAAACGGTCTGCAGAGTCAAAACCCTCAAAGTGCACCCTGTAGCGAGTAAAACTCTAACACAGAAAAGACCTGTCTGTGCTGCCCCTGAACGCCTCGTTGGACATTTCTCTTTTTCCATTGTTTACTTCTTGGGTATAGCCACTGGGCTCACAGGGAGGGGGGGGGGCAGGAGCTCCAACAAGCTGTTTAGGACAGAGAGTGAATACACATACTATACAGAGATGCTGTATGAGAAACCAATGTGAGTTTGGAAAATTGCACAGTATAAATCTATTTTAGTAGACCTCAACAATGGAATTATGACCAGTGGAAATGGCCATGACATGGGACCTTTAAGTAAACATACCACATTTCTCGATTTAAGTTATCCGTCGATGTCATAGTTAATTACTGTACCTCAAATGCAGCATCATTCCCAACTTAAACATGTATCTCACTCACTAGTGTGTGACACAGTTTTATACTTCCCAACACATTCTGTATAATATCACATGTGCAATATGGAAGCAAACAAGAGACTATACTAAATACTAAAATAAGTATTTGAATTTTATCAGACACCGAATTTATAGCATTGAAAATAATTACTTTGAAAATCATGTATCTGAATGTTTTTGAATGTGAAATGAAAATGTAACAATTCAAGTTAAAAAAATTCGGTCAAATTCAGATCCCAAAAATTCAAGTGAAAAATATTTCAATGCACAATTTTGGTGTATAAAATTTGACGTCAAAAATGTCGGTGTTTAAAATTCGATGTCCAAAATTGAGATGCAACATCATCCGGGCTACTCAGACAGGATAAGCAATCGAGCCCGAATTCAATCAAACCGTCTTCTGGCCTATCAGAGCCAAGCGGCGAACTCCGGGACAGTGCGGTGAAGCCCAATGCTGCAAACTGTAGGCGATGGATGCAGATAGGAGCAATTCCCGTAGACCCTATAGGCGCGTTCACACCGCAGTACTTTTCCCACTTTAGTTCCGAAATGTTGCGTTCACACCAAAAAGTGCCGGAACTAAAATGAGTTCATGAGAACCTTTTCACCCCCTTTTCCGTCCCTGCTAGAGAGCAGGGACTTTCGTGGGAGAAAAAGGTTCCTATGCCTGATTGGCTGGGCGGATTGCAAACCACGCCCCCTAAAACTCCCAAAAGCTTTTGTGAAGCCGCCATTTTATTATCCTCACATTAGCATTATTAGCATTAGCATTAGCCCAGCGCAGAAACGCAGAGAGAATAACTTATGGCAACACAAAATAAAACATGGGAGCGGTGGAGATGAGGAGGTGTCGGCGTTCTGGCGATTTACTCGGAAGGCTTCAGTAGAAGCTGCTGGGAGTCCCAGCAGCTTCTACTGAAGCCTTCCCCAACTCCGGGGACTTCCGGCCGGGGACTTTGGGCGGCAGTATACGCCGTGAAGTGGTTTGCGGCCTGCCAGTAAACCCAAAGCAGAAGAAGAAGAAGTGACGTCAGCGGCTTCATTTGCCTAATCCTCTTTAGTTCATGAGAACTAAAGAGTTCTCATGAACTAAGTTCTCATGAACCTTTGTGGGAAAAGTACTGCGGTGTGAATGCGCCTAATGTTAAAATGTCCAACTTAACATCAGAAAATGAACATGTTTCTAGGCTGGATCCACAAAAACATATTCTGTATATCAGTGACGTGCGGTGAGGTTCATGGCTGCTGAGGCACTGACTCTTTCAGAGTCAGATTTACAAATATTATATTTTGACCTTAATCAAAATATTCGGTTATTTTCAAAAGCTTTTTTAGTCTGATGCTTCGATTCATTTTAAACAGACTGTTCAACAAAAGGAAACCCAACATCTAAATATTGGATTGTTCTTTCTTAGTAAGATCCCATGTTCATTACAATGGTGGTCTTACCTTGACTTGAAGAGGAAGTCCATGCTCTCCTTCTGGACAACAATCTCCATTACTGTTTTATAAAAGTCCTCCTTATCTTCCTCTAGTTTCAAAACAAAAGTCTAGTTTGTTGCGTCTACCGTCTCTGCGTAGAATAACAGTAGCAACAAGAACCTGTGGGCTCACGTGCGCCCCCTTCAGTGCGGCAGAGGTTATGGCTGCCTCTCCAGGTGCTTTGTTCATTGCCGTTGTATGATGAGACCAGCGAGCCTAAATATCATATACGTGAAATAAGTTATTTAGAGACTATGGATGGCGAGGATAAATGTAATAAAGGGATCTACAAACATTACATTGGTGACATACAGTGAGATGGTGCAGGCATGCGCTTAGGGCCCGCTTTCCAGACAGTTTCTGTGGGGTGACGCATCTGAGGTGAGGCAGAGCTCATCTGTGCCTCACCTCACCCCACAGTAACTGGCTTGAGCGCGCTCACAAAATAAGTGCCTGCGTTAAATTAGTGCCCGCGTTAAATTAGTGCCCGCGCTCCAGCCAGTTACTGTGGGCTCACGAGAGGCAGAGCTCGTCCCTGCCTCACTCCCATGTAGTTGTAGCGGAGCTCGGCCAATTTGCTGATTTTGACTATAAAAAGCGATTGGAATCAAACAGAAATCACACTTACAACACAAATCAGTGGAGACATTTTATTATTATTACTATTTAGTTTTTCTTTAGTTGTTTTTCCGTTACATTGGAGTATGGCAGGTGAGGCCTCCCCTGACTGCACGTCGCTGCTGTATATAGTTAGATTCCCCCTTCACATACGTGCCAACCTTTCCGATTTCGTCCAGCCAGATCAGGAAACTCCTGGCGTATCTGGCGGACAACACACACACACGGGATGACCACTCTGATGCCTCGTCCTAAAAAGCCCCGGCAGCAGCTTACAAAGCTGCGATAGGCAAGATGCCGAAAACGCCTATAAGGGGAGGAATGGATGATATACAGTGTATGTGTATATTTACACATGTTCATTTTGTACATTTCTAAAAATAAAGTTTGATGGAAATACTTAGTAGCCTTTCTTCCCTGAATTATTTGCTCCTATAACATATCATGCATATAGCAAACCATGATTTGATTTTTCATCAAACAGTAGTAGTTTATTACAGGTAAAAATAACTTACTCTTCTATAACAACAGTTGTAGGTACAGTTCGGTTAGTTAGCGTATAAATATACAGCTGTACCGACGCCTGATGTTCCGCTCAGAGCGAGCCGAAAAAAGCATTGTTGGAGGGGGGGGGGGGGGGGCAAGAGCTCCAACGAGCCGTTAATGGCAGAGTGAATACACATACTTTACAGTGATGCTGTATGCGAAACCAATGTGAGTTTGGAAAATTGCACAGTATAAATCTATTTTAGTATACTGCAACAATGGAATTAAGAGCAGTGGAAATGGCCATGACATGGGACCTTTAATAAACTAAAAAGACAAGGCGATGTGCCTGCAAGACTCAAAACATATCACCCGTGCGCAGCTATGTTGCGCAGCAGCAAACCTGCCTGCGAGCCTTTGCTCAGGTCACAATTACACACGGCGCGGTGCGGCTGAAGATCGCGAAAACGGCATCTATAGTTGCCGACAGTTTAGTATTTTTAAAGTACCGTTACTATGTCAAACATGCTCAAAACTTTCTGACACACTCTCTTAAACATCTCTAACATTACACAAGTTAACATCGATCATTTTCATCATGTACTGACCTGTAGAAAAGTGCAGCAGCGTGAAATAAACAGAGGATCCGGGGTCGTCTGGATTGCTTCTGAGGAGGGAGCGGAAGTGTCCCGGTTGCAGTCGAATAGTCCAAAAATCAGCTCCTAACGTCTATCCCTATCGTCTATTCCTTGACCTCTGAGTGAAACGTCACGGGGTTAAGGGATAGTGGATAGGAGAATTCAAAAGGACTTAGGAGAAGAGACTGCGGTGCTTTAAAGAATCCGACTGCACTTTCACTATCCGGCGTGTTATTGATGCGCCAGCGGACGTCATGAATGTGCGTCTGCTGCTGTGGGGAAACTATGGAAACTACAGTTTTCTAGACAGCGAACTACAACATGGATATTTAATAAGAAGGAGGGACTTCTGTGAACTCATCTAGAGACTCTGCACCGTGCTCTGATGCTGTTGCTTTATGAACGTGGACAACAGAGAAACAGATTCTTCATGACCAAAGTTGGAATTGAAATAAAAAGGAAAGTGAAACTTCTGCTCGTCACCCTCTCCCTCCGGTCCACTTTAATACAAATGATCCCAATACGTATGATTGTATGAACTATGAAAAGATCTTATAATAAATACCAATGTATTTATTATAAACGTTAGTCCTTAACATCTATCACTGTGTACATCACCATTCAAACATCTTTTAAAAGTTGAACAAACCCCACACAGCTCAGTGAGATGTCGACTTTATTTGATCATTTCAGTAAAAACTAACGTTCATATTTCTCACAAAACAAAGCACTTTGGCAAGTTACAGTTTTAAAAAGCTTAATAAGCACCGTAACTTTCATGATATAATTTCTCGGTCATAATCGGTTGTTTCCGTGAGCAGCCCCATGTTGTGCGACGGCAAATGCTGCGGCCGCAAGGCATTGTGGGGCAGCACGTTCTCCTCTCCTTTCGTCAAGGGAGGTCCAGTGGTTCCTAAGCTAAAGGAGGTTATAAAGGAAGTTTGAAACCTCCTTTCCTATCATAGAGAATTCAAACGGCACTTATCATGGCTGCCACTGAGGGACTTCCGGGTCATTTCACTCCGTTAGGAAGTGTCTCTACCCGATCTGCCGCCCGGCCCTATCTGCAGTGCGCATGTGCGAGATGGTCCGCCATATTGGACAACTCCATACGGCAACTCTAATAGGACACTTGACACAGTGGCGTTTGGCAAAGCACAAAAAGAACACTCAAAAAACCCGACAATATTAATCTGAACGAGAGAGACGAGTTATTGTTATTACAACGTGACTTCACTATCATGTAACAACTCTTTATAAAAAATAACCCAATAAAAAGAGTTGTTAAATAATAGTGAAGTCACGTTGTAATAACAATAACTCATCTCTCTCGAGTTTTCTTTTTGTGCTTTGCCAAAAGCCACTGTGTCAAGTGTCCTATTAGAGTTGCCGTACGGAGTTGTCCAATATGGCGGACCATCTCGCACATGCGCACTGCAGATAGGGCAGGGCGGCAGATCGGGTAGTGACAGGAAGGTTCCTAAGCTAAATGGACTATTCGACTTCAGCCCAGGTTTTACTCAACCGGAAACTCTGGGGCAAAACCGTGAAGCCTTCAAGGAAGTGCAGTTCATCTAGTGGCCTGTAGTAGGAGGCTGCAGAAGGGAGCTATTTCCATACACTCCAATGTTAAAATGCCTAACTTTATAGCAGAAATAAACATGTTTCCATTGTAGTTCAAAATACCATATTCTCTTAATAGTGAGTTTGTCCCTTCATGACAACTGTTCTTTCACAACTACATTTGTTTAAGTTACATTAAGCCTTAAAGTTATGCAGAAATTAGGGCGTGGAGTGACAAGTCTGTTCAGTGACTGCTACTCTTAGCCAGTTGGTAAGTCACTGCCAAAATGTAATACAGTACATTTTACACTGTCTTTTTTAAGTAATTAAATGAAGTGATTTACTTTTATTGATGTATTTGGTGCCAGAATTACACTTCACTTCAGAGCCCTCAAGAGCCAGATATAAATGTTTATTGGCGTCAACAGTTGAGTTGTTATTAAAGGTTTTGCTACTCCCTAAAACTCAGTAACAGGAGTTTAATGGATGGGATTTCTAACAGGTTTGAGGTCTTTGGTTTTGAAGCTCTTCTCCACTGAAGAAGTGCTGCCAATGGATCTGGCCCTTCCTACATCCAGGACATGGTTAAACCCAGTGTGCGAAATACCCGTCAATAATCGGGGGGGTCCCCATCTCCCGTTTATTGCGCAATATACCGGTCGAAGATTTCTCAATATGCAGTAGGCCTATGCAATATTTCATGGATGAAATCCAAGACAATCAGTAGTAGCAGCGTTTCTCAACCGGGCGCTGTCAAATAATTATATATTCTAACGTTCATATGAATGAATACGCGACCATTAAAGAGCCATCTGTTTTCGATTCTATGCGAGGAAATGGGAGCAGAGCTGGTGTGTCACACACACACACACACACACACACACACACACACACACACACACACAGTCTGCGTGTAGGGAGGTGCGGGCCTGCACACACCCCCAAACACACACGCACACGCGCGCACACACACACACACTAACTTGAACGCCAAGGCTAATTATGCTATTCTTAACCCCGGAATCCACACAGGACATACGCACACGCTCATTTTATGCACAGCAAAGATCGAAAAAATTGTGTTTTACCTTAAGTGAGAATAGACCAAAGATGCCTTGGCTCGACTTCTTCTCGTTGCCGTCCTGGTTTCCAAGAAGAAGAGAGACGATGTCCTGCTTTAATCCAGCTTTTCACGAACGGCACTGGGTCGAATTTGTTCAAAGGGGGTCCGTTTAGGTCCACAAACAGAAGCGAAGACAGGCTCTCCTCGCGCAACCTGTTGCGGCTCTGGTTGTCGGTGTTATTCACCGCGGAAAAGCCTCTTTCGCACTCAGCAGACGTGGGGAGGTAAGTGCGACTTGCTATGCATAGCCGTTCCAGTGTTTTGCCCGGTGGAGTGCCCTGCAATTTCCAGTCTCTAAACTGCTCCACGGCCTCCCCGGCTGGTTCCCCGAGTGATTTAGCCAGAAGGTGCACTTCTTGTTCGCCAAACAAAGTCAAGTCTTCCTGCTCTCCAGGCTCTCTAATGTAACGTCTTTCTCTCCTCTTTGCCGCGCGTGGCTAATTTGCATAATTTGTGTCCGCGTCACGCAGCGTACCCGCGTCACGGCAGCTGGCTCTGCTTTTGACAGCCAAAATAGAAGATATTTGTGTATAAATGTTTTGAATTATGAAAATACTGGACATAGTAAGCTTAAAAACATTTTAGTGACCATTGCAAGTGACAAATACATATTATAATTTCAGACCCCCCCTAAATTTTGCTGTTGAGGCTTTCAGGGGAGCTCAGATGTTAATCGGGGGGGTCGAGCTCCCCCAGACCCCCCCGTATTTCGCACACTGGTTAAACCGTACACCCCAGCGCGTGCACTCCGCTCTGCATCAGCCAAACGACTCGCTGCACCCTCGCTGCGAGGGGGACCCAAGTTCCCATCAGCAAAAACACGTGGGTTTGCTATCCTGGCTCCAAAATGGTGGAATGAGCTCCCCATTGACATCAGGACGGCAGAAAGCTTACACACCTTCCAGCGCAGACTGAAAACTCATCTCTTTCGACTCCACTTCGAGCGATAGAATTACTAACAAAGCACTTATATACTAATAAAGGACTGGCTTCTCTAAAGCCAGCTGAGTAGCACTTGAAATGTTTGGCTCTATGATACCTGATGTACTTTATGATTCTGTTTTCAACGGACATATTCAGGTCATCGAGTACCATTCAAACCCTATAAGAATGAGCCAAGCTGGTAAAACTGTGATGAATGCATCTGGGTGTATTTGGCGCACGGAGTAAATGGATACATACCAATGTCGGGGTCAGTGGTTCAAATCCCCAATATGTGAGATGCAGAAATGGCAAACTCCATCTTATGGAAATGAAGAGGCTGTGGTAATTGAAGTGAAAGAAACCAAAAAGAAAAACTGAAGTTCGGTAAAGTTAGAAAGAAACAGAGGCTTGAGTCCAGTTCTCTCTAAATTACATGTTCAGGAAACCCGGCTCCAAACGTCCTGGTAGCCTTGGGTTTTTCTGGAACAGATGTGAACGATTGATGGTTACTTCTGGCGATGAGTTCAAACAAATGTTCTTTGACAATATCTTTGTGTCCCTAATAAACGTAGAAGCCAATGCTGTGAAATCTGACTGGAATATGTACTTTTATTTCTTTGTACATTGGATGGAAACGTCACAAATCATTATGTTTTCTCAGATTCACAGATTCATAATACTACTACTTTTTAAAATGGATGCCTAACAAACAGAGGGTTGGTGGTTCAACTCCCAGCATGGCAGAGTGAAGTGAGGTTGGAGGCAAGATGGCTTGTGTCGGTGAAACAGCTCTGTGGTGCCCCCCCGCTGACCTGATTCATACAAAGCACTGTGTAACTGTTCTCCAGCCATCACTGTGTGTGTGTGTGTGTGTGTGTTATTATATAAGATATTTCGTATCATAAATATGAAAGAAAATGGCACTTCAATTAATAAATAAATGTCCACATTCCTATTTAAAGACTATAATCTGATCGTGTCCAATCTTCCAACTAATCTTAAAGCATTTCCTTTTAAAGTGAATGTCTGCTATGCCAATGCTAATGTATGCTGTATACATCTGTTAACCTCAAACATGTTTGGAGCTGTATTAATGGGACTTGCTATCGTATTACTACTTATGATGAATGACTCTGCAAATACATCGCTTTCAAACGAGGAATGAGCGAAATTGTGTTAAAACAGGGATTTGGTGGTTATATCAGGGAGTGCCCCACAGAGAGCTGTGTGCAAACAGGAAGCTGTGGATTGTAGATTTCATCAAGTCTGTTTGCATCAAATCAATAGATAAGAGTTACTAATCAAATCCCTCCAGTCTGTTAGAGATAACTAAATCATGTCTCCATGCGACCTCATCACACATGCGCATACTGCTGTTTCACATGTGAAGCTGTGGTTTACACCTCTTTTATTTCCCATCTCCATGTGAAGTATCTGAGAGTCCAGAACCTGTAGGAGGGCTTCGCTCTCAGAGGGTCTACACATGAGAGCGGAACAGAGGGGAAGCAGGGCAGGAGCCTCTCAGGCTGTATGCAGGGAAATACATCATTATGTATTCTTGTTAAGAGACAATGCATGTCACTTAAAACCAATACGTGTACACAGGTCAGCACTGTGTCTAATGATTAACGGTGTGTGTGCACTCACTCAGCAAGCTGTTCAAACACACAGCAGTTACAGCCTGGCACTCTAAAAATCGCCTGAGTATAAGTTAAAAACTCTTTATTGGTTTTCTTTTTCACCGTGTTGAGTCAAAAAGAGTTGGTGGGTTGCCAACCGTCCCGTATTAGCCGGGACGCCCCGTATTTGAGCCAAAAGGGGCGTGTCCCGTACAGGACTTTGTTTGTCCCGGACTCCCGTGGAAAGGGAAAAATAAAAAATGTTTTTCTGTTTGCGCGCAATTCAGTGTGTCTGGCTGCGTGCCTGTGTGTTTGTGTGCTGTATATGAAGGGCGCTAGGACCGCTCAGTTGACAGGGCAGGCACAATGCTCGCACGTGTGTGTGTGTGTGTGTGTGTGTGTGTGTGTGTGTGTGTGTGTGTGTGTGTGTGTGTGTGTGTGTGTGTGTGTGTGTGTGTGTGTGTGTGTGTGTGTGTGTGTGTGTGTGTGTGTGTGTGTGTGTGTGTGTGTGTGTGTGTGTGTGTGTGTGTGTGTGTGTGTGTGTGTGTGTGTGTGTGAGATTTTGTTTGTGTGGCATGTCAGCCTGTTCAGTCGTGTGGGGAAATGAGCGCTGCCGGTGGAGGAGGTGATAATGAAAGAGGAGAAGAGAGAGAGGATGTGGTTCTGGGCCCTGGCCCTTCTAAAAAGAAAAGACTTGTGTCTTACAACAAACAGTGGGAAGAAAAACACAGTTGGGTAAAGCCCGTGAGTGGAGGTCTGTCTCGGGTCTTCTGCACCTTGTGTCGGAGGGAGTGTTCAATAGGTCACGGTGCATGCTGGCACAGAAATGCACAAGCGAGCAACACAAAATAAAGGTGCATCAAATATAACTAAATTCTTCGGCAGTTCAACTGCAGAACAAGACAAAGTTGCTGCATGTGAGGTAACATCAGTGTATCACACAGTTAAGCATGGTTTGAGTTACAACAGCATGGACTGCAGTAATAAGCGGGCAGTGCCATGTTTAGTGATCCGAACCCTGCAAAGAAAATGCAATGTGGAAGAACAAAGGCTGAGATGATAACAGTCAATGTGCTGGGCCCCAAAACTGTTCGGGATATTCTAAAAGAGCTGTGTCCTCCTCCCACCGAGGTCGCAGCAGGTGAGGAGGTGGAGTAACTAAAAAAGTAACTAAATCCGCCAGAAACCCGAAAATCTTTGCGTGCACTCGCGCGGGGGACACATGCACGTGTCCCGTTTCTCCATTTTTGGAAGTTGGCATCCCTAGTTATCAATGACTTAATAAAGGATTTGACTAACAGGTTGCTGCTAATCTTTCACCGCCGCCTGCTGCTCCTGTCACTTCACCAGCACTACGCTTCTCTGTTCAGCACTCTTTTGGGAGTGGTGTATGTTTGTAGGTGGTGTAATGTAAACCCAGCAGTATTGCACATGGACAGAGGATGGAAGCAGTATTTCTACAATACTGAACAACACATGAGTTCCTTTGAGTTTAGAAAGTGGAGAAGAATGATCAGAAGGTTTGTGATGAAAGTTTCTCAGTGCACATGCGGCCCATAGTGAAGCTATTATGGCGCGTTTCCACTGCAGGCCTCGCTCGGTTTGGTTAGGCCTTATTAGGCCCGGCTCACTTTAATGCTGTGCTTCCATTACAGTTTAGGAACTGGGGTAGTTACTATAGTAACGCAGTGTAGGCGGAGCCGTGACGTCATCTTCAATGAGCGCCCCAGAAAAACAACACAGCCGTTAGCTGTTAGCACTCAGAGCTCACAGCTCCTCATATCTGTTCAGAAACTAGACAGAAGTTAAACAAGAACAAACCACAGACTGCCTGTGTCATGGAGAATACAGTCGCTGCTTTATTTATGTCTGTAGGCCGTTGTTGTGAGTGTGGACGGTCGGAGCATATATAACGTTAGCTTAGCCGATCTCCATTCAGAAAGCACGCATTTTAAAAGGTGTTTCGCCTGCCGTCTGTCAAAGCAGACTTGTCAAAGCATTAATTCATGGTTCTTACTAACCGGTATCAGCATGTTGTTACTTCGGCATCATTTAGAAACGTGTATTACAATTAAATCACGGTCAGATATGTTCATCTTGTTGTAGTTGTCGCCCCCTTGCCAGCGATTCTCTCTCTAGTTTAGCATACTCAGCCCGACTCAGCCTGGTTGTTCCTGGCCCTAGAACCACGATTTAGTCGGGCCAGAAAACTAGGCCAAGTTGAAACGCAACCAAAAACGGGCCCCGCACGGCTCGGCACGCTTAAAGCGAGCTCCCCGCTGCAGTGGAAACGCGCCATTAGACGACGTGCTGGATGTGTGCTGCTCTCTGGTCAAAGGTCTGCAGTGAGCGTGCACAGAGAGCAGAGGAGAGGGGGGGCAGAAACAAAGGGAACAGCAAAGGTGAGGGAAGTAAACCGTATTGTGGGGGAAACGTCTGTGTAGCAATGCAGGAGGAGTCACCGACTCAAAGGAGACACGGGAGAGCTGGAGCTTTGATGGCAAACACTGATGGGTTTATTTGGAGCTTCGGCCGGAAAATTCACAAGACAAGTCCAAGAGCCAGAGGTTCTGACTTCACGGTAGAGTTGCCACGTCAATCCTGAAGAACTCTACCCCAGACCCAGACCCATGTGTTTCGCTAGTTCAGAGAGCATCATCAACATGCTGCATAACAAGATAGAACCATAACACCTCTACCAGCTGACGCCAACAGGCAGGAACATAGAACCATAACACCTCTATCAGCTGACGCCAACAGGCAGGAACATAGAACCATAACACCTCTATCAGCTGACGCCACCAGGCAGGAACATAGAACCATAACACCTCTATCAGCTGACGCCACCAGGCAGGAACAGGGAGACACAACACTGAGAGCACAGCAGCCGAGGCTACAGGTGCCTGTGCTCAGTCAGGACAGCACTGATGAACTGGGTCAAAGTTATGGGCCTTGGCCTTGGGAACTTGGGTCCCCCTCGCAGCGAGGGTGCAGCGAGTCGTTTGGCTGATGCAGAGCGGAGTGCACGTGCTGGGGTGTACGGTTTAACCATGTCCTGGATGTAGGAAGGGCCAGATCCATTCGCAGCATGGTATGCAAGTACCAGTGTCTTGAAGTGGATTCTAGCAGTTACCGGGAGCCAGTGGAGGGAGCGGAGGAGCGGAGTGGTGTGGGAACATTTAGGAAGGTTGAAGACCAGACGAGCCGCTGCATTCTGGATGAGCTGCAGAGGTCGGATGGCACATGCAGGTAGACCAGCCAGGAGGGAGTTGCAGTAATCTAGGCGTGAGGTGACGAGAGCCTGGACCAGAACCTGCGTCGCTTTCTGGGTCAGCTGGGGACGAATCTTCCTGATGTTGTAAATCGTGTATCTGCAGCAACGGGTTGTAGCAGCGATGTTTGCAGTGAAGGACAGGTTGTTATCTAGGGTCACACCCAGATTCCTTGCAGTCTGAGTCGGGGGAGCACATGCTACACATTCATTCACAACATTCAAAACATTTATTTCATTGACGCTTTAATGTGCACAAACCTCACAGGAACAAAGGGTTGATGATTGCTTACCAATCATGTTGTGTCAATACTGTTCAAATGTGTAACCACATGAGAACACAATAGCTTTTCCCTTATGTCCCTTTTAAGTCTTGTAAATTGTACGTGCGCTGAAAGAAGCAAGCAAACAACAAAATATAAAAAATAATATTTTAAAAAAAAAAATCATATTAGCCGTGTGTGTGTGTGTGTGTGTGTGTGTGTGTGTGTGTGTGTGGGTGTGTGTGTGTGTGAGAGTCCTGTGGGCCATCACTCCAAACATCATCCCTCTAACAGTTGCTCCGCCTCCACTGTCTCTGAGATCCAGCAGTCCTCAGGAGGGATGGTGATGTCACCTGTTGGGTGGGTGGCAATCTGCTGCAGAAGCTTCTCTGATTGAAGCAGCTGATTGGTCCAGGCCTGACACACCCCCTCTATGCCAGGCCCCTCCCCTCCATATTCTGGAGGCAGGACAGAAGGTGAGAAGAAGTCGCTCAAAGTGTCCTGGAAATCAGCACCGTGCATATGGATCTGCAGTGGGGGAGAGGGAACCTGATTCAACACGGTGTGTGTGAGAGTGAGAACAGAGACAGGTGATGTGTGTGTGTGACAGGTGGCTGACCCTCTTTCGGATCTTTTCCGGCAGGAAAGGGCGGATCATGGCGAACACGGGCCGGAAGAATATTGGCTCGTTCACCAGATGGATACCTCGGACTTTCAGTGGAAAAGAGTCCTGGACATGCAAACACACACACACACACACACAATGACAGGTGTAGAAACAATATAACGCTCTTAGACTTGAAGAAGAAAAGGAAAACACAGTCTGTAAAAATGTGGACAAATTGAACTTGTGAAAACTGAAGCTGTTATTTCAATAAACAATATCTCTAAGCGATCAAAAATCATCCCTGTAGTTAAAAAAAATCATCTTTCTACCGGCCGATCTAATAATAATGCTCAAAGGGGGGAAAGATAAGGCTGAACTAAAGGACTCATTCCTATACTTCGTTATGTTGAAGCCTCTTGGAGCAAAGAAGGTTTCACAGCACCAAGATCATTTATTGAAACTTGTTTAACTTTGGGGGGAACAATTCTGCTTTCTTTACTTGTTGCTAAAGTGGCGCTAAGTGCTAAATGCTGCTGAGAGCCAGCACCGCTGTTTGATCAGAAGTAGCATATACTCAGTACAGATGCACCTGTAATGCCACAGCTGTCCATATATCTACCACAGCGCAGTATTAGTGAATTCCACTCTGAAACTGTAGCTGACAAACATATCGACTCTAACAATGTGCTGTGTTGTTTAGCTGTGTTCCTAACTTACGCAGGAACGTTACAGAAATAACCTTCCTGTGTGCAACATGCAGTCATGAGGAGGTTAGTGGAGACCTCGAGTTCTCCTTTCTGATATATAGTGTTTATATAGTATAATGTTTTATTATGGATGCCGCATTGCACCTTAGCATATGTAGAGTTGTGTGTCCAGCTTCACGGCACATAGTAAGAGCTGCGTTCACATAAAGCTGACCTGAAGCAGGATGCTTGGCCTACCGAAAGCACCGAGGAAATCTTTCTGGCCAGGGAAGGGTTAACCTGCAGAGCGTGGCCAAAACTCCATCCCTGCAGGTCAAAAATGGCCTTCAGACCCTGCGTCTGTGTCTCCGTTTCCATGGAGATGATCTCTGATGTCATCAGGCTGACACTGAACACCTGGAAGGCCAACCAGTCTTTTGGGTCCCACTGTCCTGCAAACAGAAACCACTGTACTCTGTCTTCATTCACATTGCATCAGTCTGTAGCTCTACGCAGGATGTAGCAGTAAGCTCTGGTTACAACACGTATCAACAGGAACATAAATATATATATGAATACATCACCTTATATTGGAACGTGTTAGCAAAGCAAATATATATATATACACACACATATATAGAACACAGGTTTACTGACCGATCCTGTAGATGAGCACCCTGCTGCCGCTGTGGTCCCGCTGGGGGAGGACAGCGTGGTACGTTGTGTTGAGGAGGCCGAGCACAGAGGAGGGGGACAGACAGCGGCTGATCTCAGGACTCTCCCTGCGCCACCGCTGATAGTTCAGTAACAGCTGCACAGGACACAGGAAACGAGAGTTATTCATAGGAATTAACTGTGTCTACCCCCCCCCCCTGTGACACTATAGAACACATGCTAAACAAGTGCTTTCAGCTACAGGTCGACACAGATCAAATGGGGTTATCACCTGTAATCTGTTCTGTTCCCAGTAGCAAACCCTCAAAGTAAATGCTGATCAAACCGTAAAAAAAAAAAAATTCAGTTGTGAAGTTTTATTAAAAGCAAATCCAAGAAGAATTTGTGTGGTAAGAGTCAGGGTCAGTGTGTGTGCCAGTGATTCAGACTGCTGAGCTTACACACAGTTGGGTGAGCTCCAGGTGTGTGCAAACCACTCCTCTGAGCCAACCAGAGGACCAGCTCTACTCAAACAAACAGCCATCAAACACTGCGTACTAACTATACAGTCTGCGGTACGCCAGTGTATTTTATTATTTTGTCTTTTATCAATGTAGGGTGACCTTATCATTTACTAGGATAATATTTGGCAAACCAGATAACCAAATGCAGTATGTAGTGTTTGAGTTGCCTAAAGAGGGAGTTAACAGCACACATTTTGGCTTCTGAATTCTGAAGCTCTGTGATTGTCAGTGTAACTGTGAACCGACATGCACAAGACCCTGAAACTGGAGCCACTGAATGCTATCCGGTCAAAATTCATTTTTATTTATGCACAGATGTTTTTGCTCCTATAATGGTCAATAATGTCTACACTATCAACAGTGTCCAAAGTCACCTTTTCTCTAATGGATATAGTTTTAGTGCAAGTACAAGGTGGCTCGTTCAAGTACTGGATCACATGAAGGCTTGTTTGTAAAGTGCCTGAACGACGCATTTAGAGAGTAGCAAAAAAAAATCCTAAAGTGTAGCAGATATACTCATCGCTGAAATAAATAAATTATGAATTTGACCATCCATAACCGGATCACACAAAGGTGGTTGGTATCCTGCTGCAGAGGTCCCTCTCCCACCTGGAGAGGGCTCGGGGCTCTGTGAGGATCATGTGCCATCCGACCTCTGCAGCTCATCCAGAATGCAGCGGCTCGTCTGGTCTTCAACCTTCCTAAATGTTCCCACACCACTCCGCTCCTTCGCTCCCTTCACTGGCTCCCGGTAACTGCTAGAATCCACTTCAAGACACTGGTACTTGCGTACCATGCTGCGAATGGATCTGGCCCTTCCTACATCCAGGACATGGTTAAACTGTACACCCCAGCACGTGCACTCCGCTCTGCATCAGCCAAACGACTCGCTGCACCCTCGCTGCGAGGGGGACCCAAGTTCCCATCAGCAAAAACACGTGGGTTTGCTATCCTGGCTCCAAGATGGTGGAATGAGCTCCCCATTGACATCAGGACAGCAGAAAGCTTACACAGCTTCCAGACTGAAAACTCATCTCTTTCGACTCCACTTCGAGCGATAGAATTACTAACAGAGCACTTATATACTAATAAAGGACTGGCTTACCTAAAGCCAGTTGAGTAGCACTTGAAATGTTTGGCTCTATGATACCTGATGTACTTTATGATTCTGTTTTCTTCAAGGTTGTGTCTTCCTGGTCGAACACTTATTGTAAGTCGCTTTGGATAAAAGTGTCAGCTAAATGCAATGTAATGTAATGTTCTTTGATTTCTCCAGTGCCTTCAACACCATCCAGACCCCACTCCTGGAGGACAAGCTGCAGCTCTCGGGGTTGAATCACCACCTCACCTCCTGGATCACCTCACCTACCGTTCACAGTACACGAGGATTGTATTGCGTGGATAATAGACCAATCACAGTAAATGTTTCTTTTTCATCTCACAGTGCACATATTTAAGTAATCACAACACAAAGCTAAAAGTTAATCTGTTTCCCCTTTCTCTTTTCAAGAGTGCTTCAGAGGATGGCTGAAATCACAAAACGTGGAGAAGACCGAGAGGGGGAAGTAGGCCGGTTACTACATTTCACAAAAAATACAGGACCTTGTGAAAAGCGGAAAGAAACAGTTGAAGGAAACTGCTTAAAAATATGTAGTAATTGGTGTTTTGAAAATGTTTTGAAATGTGTGTTAATGTTCATTGTGTGTTGTAAATTATGTTCCTGCTTCTAATCATTTGATGAGTATTTATGTACAGACAATACATTCTATACATTCTGGTACCTTTCTGGTAAGGTAGGTGCTCTGATCTGAAATGATAGATGTTCATTGAGCTACTGCAATTGGGTGAGAGTGTTTCATCATCATATATGACCAGCTTAACCATCAAGTAATCCCAGCTAAAGTTCTACTCAAGATCATACCAGTCTGCCCAGCTAATGGTGACCAGCTAGAACACTGTGACCACCAGCTAATGGTGACCAGCTAGAACACTGTGACCACCAGCTAATGGTGACCAGCTAGAACACTGTGACCACCAGCTAATGGTGACCAGCTAGAAGACTGTGACCACCAGCTAATGGTGACCAGCTAGAAGACTGTGACCACCAGCTAATGGTGACCAGCTAGAACAGGGTTGCCAACTCTCACGCATCTGGCGTGTGACACACGCTTTCACTCTCAATCTCACGCTCTCACGCTGCCCAAACTATTCTCACGCCAAAAACAAGAATACCGAGGACTAGAAACGGTGTTGAAAACTTTTGTCACGTAGTGATCGTCTTCTCAATAGAACATCTTTGATCATGTCTTCTGGCCAATCAGAATCAAGATAACGGCGTGGTGTTGTTGCAGGAAGTCCCGACGGAGAATACTTTTGCTGTAGTAAATCTCTATACATCGATACAACATTACGTGTTGATAGAAATCAACACGTAATGAAATAAGACCCCACGGTTTGATGATTGATAGGTGTGTGGGCTGTCTTCCATGTTGACACACAGAACAATGGGGGCTATCCACCCTTATCCACAATATAAAGTCATTCACAGCCTCTTCCCTCTTCTCTCTGTGAGGAGCAGCAGGTTCAGCTTTCAGAACAAAGTAACAACAAACTAAAATGGCATTCATTTTTTTAAATATGTCGTGTAGTAATAGATTTATTTATTTTCTTCTCAAGAGAGTACCAGAATGTGTATTTTATGTTAGTATTTCAAAAGATCTCCTGGGGGAGAATCCCCCCAGACCCCCCTGCAGGGATATGATATCAAAATCTCACTCCAGCCAGGTACCCAAAGTTGGCAACCCTGAGCTAGAACACTGTGACCACCAGCTAATGGTGACCAGCTAGAACACTGTGACCACCAGCTAATGGTGACCAGCTAGAACACTGTGACCACCAGCTAATGGTGACCAGCTAGAACACTGTGACCACCAGCTAATGGTGACCAGCTAGAAGACTGTGACCACCAGCTAATGGTGACCAGCTAGAACACTGTGACCACCAGCTAATGGTGACCAGCTAGAAGACTGTGACCACCAGCTAATGGTGACCAGCTAGAACACTGTGACCACCATCTAAACCAGCTATCCCGACCAGCAGTGGTTCTCAAATGGGGATACGCGAACCCCTAGGGGTACGTTGGAGTACTGCAGGGGGTATGTGAGATTTATTTTATGTTAATGAAAAAAATAAAATAATAATTGATAAATAGGAAAAGTAAGGAAGTTTGATCAGTGTGGGTTTTATATGAACAGAGTTTCACATATTTCAAAACGCGAAGTGTAATAACTGCAGGTGCCTCCCTGTCACTGAGAATGACACAGATCCTCAGTGAAGCACAAGCCCATGTTTCACTACATTGTAAGGACAACTTATTAAAAAGATCAGTTCAATGTAACTAATGTCGTCTTAGTGTTATTGCATGATGTTAAAATTGGTTTGCCATGAATTTAGTGATGGATTGTAAACATTTGAAATGTAGCATTTAAGTGTTTCTCAGTTACAATGTTGTTGTTTTAATAAATCAGACACTGTACTGTACTGTACCTCTTTATATAGGCATTTTTCCCCTAACAAATAGTGTGTGCGCTAATCAGGGGGTACATGGCTGAATTCTTTTTTCAAAGGGGGAACATTATTGAAAAAAGTTTGAGAATCACTGAGCTAAAGTGTCCAAAACCCCCTCTAAACCAGCATACTAATCCAGCCTAATATTGACTGCAGGGTCTACTTTTACTTAAGTACAAGATGTGAGTACTTCTCCCACCTCTGCCTGCAGCAGTCATAAACAGCTCTATACTTCATTAAGCCAATCTGACTCCTCTCTCTGAAGTGTGTGTGTAAAAAACTCCTCTCTCTGAAGTGTGTGTGTAAAATACTCCTCTCTGAAGTGTGTGTGTAAAAAACTCCTCTCTCTGAAGTGTGTGTGTAAAAAACTCCTCTCTCTGAAGTGTGTGTGTAAAATACTCCTCTCTGAAGTGTGTGTGTAAAATACTTATAATATTATTACTCGTATACTGCATTAGCCTGACTACACACTTCTACCCACACATCGCCTTACACTCATATGTTTTTATTTCATATTTATACACACTTTCTGTACATTTTCCTTACATACAAAACAACTTTAAAACTTTTAATTGAATTTGTATTTTTACTGGTTTTTATTCTTATTTTTCTTATTATTTATTTTTATTTTGTTCTTATTTTATTCTTGCTTTATTAAGTGACTACTGTTTATTACTAGTATTTGATTTTGTTTTGTTTTATGAATCACTTTGAGTTACCTTTGTGTATGAAAAGTAAGTCAAACGTACTGTGTGTGTGTGTGTGTGTGTGTGTGTGTGTGTGTGTGTGTGTGTGTGTGTGTGTGTGTGTGTGTGTGTGTGTGTGTGTGTGTGTGTGTGTGTGTGTGTGTGTGTGTGTGTGTGTGTGTGTGTGTGTGTGTGTGTGCGCGTGCGTACGTGTCGGGCAGGACGGGCTGTACCTTCAGGGAGAGCTCCACGTCCAGGTCTCTTGCCCACAGGAACTTGGTGAGGAACTGGTCTGAGAAGATCCTGACGGAGGCCAGCTCCTGCAGGGCTCTCCGCCTCAGGTCGACCAGCCCTCGGCCCAGCGGCTCCAGATCCTCCGGGCCGCCCCCGAGCTCAGAGCCGCTCATTTCGCTCCCAGGTCTCGCTACACTCACTGCCAGAGGGCTACTGCGGAGAGTGCTGTGTGTGTATGTGTGTGTGTGTGTGTGTGTAACGGAATAGTCTACATGTAACAGCGTTACGTAATCAGAATACAAAAATCAATTCAGCTCGCATTGTATTTGAAAAACGAGCAATCTCATTATAGTTACTTTCGTAAACCAGAAGTGAATACATTTTGTAATACTTATTGGAATTATTGGTGGAAACGGTTTCCTCACAACATGTGCTAATCATTAGAGATGAGAGAGAGAGAGAGAGAGAGAGAGAGAGAGAGAGAGAGAGAGAGAGAGAGAGAGAGAGAGAGAGAGAGAGAGAGAGAGAGAGAGAGAGAGAGAGAGAGAGATGCAGCGTGTCTGTGAGGCCCCGCCCCCGCGCGCAGATGAGCGAGAGAGATCTCTTTTTAAATATTGAAAGTTAAAGTATGGGATTAGTTTTGTTTCATAAAGATAAAGCAACACTTTCTCAGAATCAAGCAAAAACTAAGAGTTTAAGAAAAAAAAAAAACCAAGTCAAGCAAAATAAATGCAATTTCAAAAATAAAACTATAGTTTAACAAATCCTTTGTGAAATCATGTAAACTATAAGTCTTGTTTCTTTGTATTAACATGTATTTGTGTTTGCAGTTCTCTTTGCTTCTTTCTCAATGATCAGACTTTTGCTCTCGCTGCAGCTTTCTCGTTTGAGCTCCCTCATTGTTGTACAATCGCTGGAGGACTGGGCTGTCACTCAAAAACCGAGTAGCCAATGGGGACGCACCCCTGAAAGTCCCGCCCACCTGGGAGGTTGGTGTCAGAATCGGAGAAAAAAAATGAGGGAGCGCCAACGAGAGAACTGCAAACAAAGAGACAACAAAGAAAAAAGAGGTTACATGATTACACAAATGATTTGTTTGCAAGTTATAGTTTTATTTTTTTAAATAAATGTATTTTGCTTGATTCAGTTTTTTTTCTCTTAAACTCTTAGTTTTCCTGGATTCTGAGAACGTGTTCCTTTATCTGTATGAAACTAAACTAATCCCATACTCAGCCTACTGTGCCTTTCACGCAGACAATAAAAGTGAATTTTGAAATGACAAATAGCTTTTTTATTTGTATTTGCATTAAAAACGTGTTTTTAAACCCTTCTGTTCAAAGTTGATATTTTGTTTCTTTACAGATTAAATCTTTAAAAACATGCTGTTTGCCATTTTTAAAGTTTGATGGAAGAAATTAAAATATAGGTTGTGGCTTTAGGCCTGCAATGCTTTTAAAAAATTGTTTTAGTTGTTTCAGTTTTGAAGAGTGATATGGATGTTAAATTCACAAATTAATATGAATAATCTTAAACAAGAACAGGGTCTTGAGCCATGATGCCTGTTTTTAAAGTGCAGAAACATTCAGAATGCATGAGGAGTCCTTCAAAGGTTTTGTAATAGACCCATAGTACTCTTAATTTATAAAGTAATAATAATACATGTGAATGATTGAGCTCATTAGTGGCCTGACTGGCCATCATTGTGAAGGGGTGTCCTGTAGCTGCCACTCGCCTTCCGTGGCAAATGCTGCTATTTAAACCCGTATTTATCGTGTAAAATGTCGCTGTTTAGGCATGACTTTATCGAACTGATCTGTACACAGGACTGATGATCTGTACACAGGACTGATGATCTGTACACAGGACTGATGATCTGTACACAGGACTGATGATCTGTACACAGGACTGATGATCTGTACACAGGACTTATGATCTGTACACAGGACTGATGGTCTGTACACAGGACTGATGATCTGTACACAGGACTGATGATCTGTACACAGGACTGATGATCTGTACACAGGACTGATGATCTGTACACAGGACTGATGATCTGTACACAGAGTTGGGTTGTAACGGAATACATGTAACGGTGTTACGTAATCAGAATACAAAAACCAAGTAGCCCAACTGTATTCAGCTGGCGTTACATTTGAAAAACAACTAATCTGATTACAGTTACTTTCGTAAACCTGAAGTGAATACATTTTGGAATACTTATTGGAATTATTGGTGGAAAAGTTTCCTCACAAAATGTATCCTAATATTCATTACCGGCAGAACTGTGTGCACAGCGCAGCAGCATGTCTGTGAGGCCCCGCCCCCGCACACAGATGAGAGAGAGATCTCTTTTTAAATATATTTAAAGTTAGAAACGGAGATGGTTCGATAAAACGTGCAAGATAACGTTGATGTAGCATTTCTTTATTGTCATAATGATGACATTTCATAACGGGATAAAATCAAAGTGAATGGCCTGCTGCTGCTGAATGCATGGGGCAAATATAACTGTCCTTTGCCTAATTTATAAAGCAAACCTTAGCATCTCACTAGCAGTGGCAACTTCAGTTACAGCTGCCCTAAGTCTGTAGCCAAGTCAAGTCAATACAGATATGTATTTGTTAATTATTTGTCTTTACTAGTCATAAAGGGAGGTTCCACTGCTTGCTACGATAAACCAGGTTTTATCGTAGCAAGCAGTGGAAACTGCCCTCAAGAAGCGACAATTGCCAAGGGCGTTGCAACCCTCACTCGCCAATATTTCATCATAAATATATCACGTTTGTTTATTTTAGCAAACCATGCTCCAAGTAAAATTGAATAGAAATGATAATGTATAATCTTTTTGAAAAATAGAGATCGCACATCATCTGCTGTGTATGCTTTTTGCAGATGATGTAGTTCTGATGGCTTCATCGGTCTGCGACCTTCAGCACTCACTGGATCGGTTCGCAACCGAGTGTGAAGCGGCTGGGATGAGGATCAGCACCTCTAAATCTGAGGCCATGGTTCTCAGCAGGAAACCGATGGACTGTCCACTCCAAGTAGGGAATGAGTCCTTACCCCAAGTGAAGGAGTTCAAGTATCTCGGGGTCTTGTTCTCGAGTGAGGGAACAATGAAGCGTGAGATGGGCCGGAGAATCGGAGCAGCGGGAGCGGTACTGCAGTCGCTTTACCGCACCGTTGTGACGAAAAGGGAGCTGAGCCAGAAGGCAAAGCTCTCTGTCTACCGGGACATTTTCGTTCCTACCCTCACCTCTGGTCATGAAGGATGGGTCATGACCGAAAGAACGAGATCACGGATACAAGCGGCCGAGATGGGTTTTCTCCGCAGGGTGGCTGGTGTCTCCCTTAGGGATAAGGTGAGAAGTTCGGTCATCCGGGAGGGACTCGGAGTTGAACCGCTCCTCCTTCGCCTCAAAAAGGAGCCAGTTGAGGTGGTTCGGGCACCTAGTTAGGATGCCACCTGGGCGCCTCCCTAGGGAGGTGTTCCAGGCACGTCCAGCTGGGAAGAGACCGAGGGGTAGACCTAGGACCAGGTGGAGGGATTATATCTCTTCGCTGGCCTGGGAGCGCCTTGGGATCCCCCAGTCAGAGCTGGTTGATATCGCCAGGGAAAAGAAAGTTTGGGGCTCTCTGCTGGAACTGCTGCCCCCGAGACCCGACCACGGATAAGCGGGAGAAGATGGATGGATGGATGGAGATCGCACATAAGTCCTGTGTACAGATCAGTTTGATAAAGTCATGCCTAAACAGCGACATTTTACACAATAAATATGGGTTTAAATAGCAGCATTTGCCACGGAAGGCGAGTGGCAGCTACAGTAAACCTTCTCTTACTCTGGCATCTTGTGGCAACTCCCGTTGAGCAGCGGCAGATGACTCGGCAAGTTGTGGCATCAGTGGCATATGCCAGAAGTACTTGCCACAGATGCCACGAAGTAGTGGCATCTGTGGCATCTGCCGGAAGTACTTGCCACAGATGCCACGGAGTAGTGGCATCTGTGGCATATGCCGGAAGTACTAGCCTGCAGATGCCACGAAATGAGCCAGGCCCTACTGTGGTGATGGCGCATTGTACATGATGCATGGCAGGGTTAGGAGAGGTTTGTTCCCACGCAGCAGCACTTATGTTTACAGTTTTGGCTGCTGTTGAGAAGAGAGAAAACCAGACATGCACAGAGAAGACATGCACATGCACAGCCTAGCACTAAAGTGGTGAAGTACGATGAGGTGTCTAAAATATTCGCCATTGAAGAACAAGTTGCAGTAATAAGTAGTGCATAAGTAGTGCACATTTCTTACTGTCCTAATGTGCACAATGTAGTGACTGCTTTTTGTCTTTTGTTTTCTTAGTTATGTTCTCTGTATTTTATATGTTTGAGTTGGTGCGGCATTAGCCAGTTTGAACACAGAAATCACCACACTGACCTCTGCTGAGTTCACCACCATAAGTGGGTGCCTCTCTCTGCTGTCTGGATTCAATGATGCCACCATTGAGCTTTCTGAGGAGAAAAATGTATCTGGTTCCAAGGTTGTGCCCCTCCTCAAAACGCTGGAGCAAATGCTTCATGAGGAGATGGCAAAAACTGCAGTAGCAGTGGACAAAGAAATGGGAGAACACCTCTTAAGGCAGCTAAGAGAGAGGCTCCACACACTCCAATCTATGAGCATCATGTCATTGGCAACGCTACTGGACCCTAGGTTCAAACTGAAGCCCCTTAAAAGCTGCAGAAGCCACAAAAAGGCTTGACTGAATGTGGTGCACTGATCAGAACACCTGAAGCCATGCCCCAAGAAAGTCCATCCACATCTCAACCTGAACAAGAAACCCCAGGTAATTTGATTAATTTTAAAGCAATTTGAAGTAATTACTACATCCACTGACACTCTCTGTGTATACTTTTCAGGAAACAAACTCTGGCATAAATTGGATCAGACTGTGAAGATGTCCAGGAAGACCAAGAATGCCACAGCTGACGCAACTGTTGAAGTCCAGCGGTACCTGGCCGAACCAAATATCGGATGCTTGGAGGACCCTCTGAACTCCTGGCAGACACAAAAACATGTTTATCCAAACCTGCATAAACTTGCAGTCACTTTTTTGTGCACACCTGCTTCCTCAGTCCCGTGTGAAAGGGTCTTTTCAAAGGCAGGAGAAGTTGTGTCAAAGAAAAGAAATCGCCTAAGCCCGAAAACTGTGGAAAAAATAATGTTTTTAAAAAAAACCAATAAAATTGTTCCATGAATCACAAGCATTTTCACTGCCCTCTGGAAAGTTAAACCTTTCTTCTTTTCCAGTTTTCGAACATACACTGAACAAAAATAAAAATGCAACACTTTTGTTTTTGCTCCCATTTTTCATGAGATGAACTCAAAGATCTAAAACATTTTCCATAAACACAAAATAACCATTTCTCTCAAATATTGTTCACAAATCTGAAAAAATCTGTGATAGTGAGCACTTCTCCTTTGCCGAGATAATCCATCCCACCTCACAGGTGTGGCATATCAAGATGCTGATTAGACAGCATGATTATTGCACAGGTGTGCCTTAGGCTGGCCACAATAAAAGGCCACTCTGAAACGTGCATTTTTGATTAGACAGCATGATTAGGCTGGCCACAATAAAAGGCCACTTTGTGAACCGATTTGCTGGAAGCAGAAAGTGATTTAGATCGGTTGAACCACAACGCTCATATTACCCATGGATGTATAATAAGAACCATTACCCCTCCTGTACCCGGGCCCGGTGACACGATGGAATTAAGAGAGCTCAGACCCTCACTTATATAGAGGTCAGAACATGTTTTAAGTAAATAAATAAAAGCATAAATAAAAGTAGGAATAAAAACATCAATGAATGAATAAATACAGGAATAAATAGCATGCAGTGTTTTCAGATGAATTCAGTGTGTGTGCTGTGGCTCAGCTGGAAAGCAGTTGACTCATGACAGCAGGGTCCCTGGTTCAACGACTGGTCAATACGTCTTTTTTTTTTGTTTATAAAAGCTACAGCTAAATGAGAGGCTTTTCAATCACAATCATTAAACTGGAATAAAAACAATATTGTTAACATGAAAATATGATTTAATGTTCGTTGTTTAGAGTTATTCTAAGGCTTTACTCATTGGGAACTCGGTATGAGATAGAGATAGAGCACACTGTTGAGATGTCCAATCTGCCTTTTTTTACACGCTTTGACCAACAGGGGGGGTTGTGTTCAGATGAAGCCCATGATGAAGCCTCATGAGATGAACCCTTTTGCAAACCAATTGGCTGGAAAGCTTCATAAGGCTTCATCTCGCCATCACTAGTAGCTGGTCTCTTCAGTGGACCACTGCTGCTTGTTAAGTTTCTCCATCGTTGTGTACAAACTGGATAAAACGCCGGCTTTTTGTTGTTGTTCAGGAGTTGATCCTATTTCAGAAAACTTGTAATACAAAAATCAATTGCCTTATTGTAAGTAATTAACTGGAGAAATGTCTAGCTGATACCTTTTTAAGTTAAAAAAAGCCTTAAGAGTGGTTTAATGACTGCAGTTTTCAGAGCCTGTGGAAAAATACCTGAGTGAAGGGACTTGTTTACTATGTGAAGTAGATCTGAGGCCATGCAAGGAAAAACATCTTTGAAATCCTGTTGGAATAATATCAAGGCAGCAGGAGGAGGATTTCAGAAGTTGTATAATGTCCTCTAGGTTTTTATCATTAATCTGATGGAACTGTGTCATGGTCTTTGAATTGATTTTAGGTGGACACAGAGACAACACATTTGCTGTACCTGATGTGCAGGTACAGCAAGGCACTGACTGCTTGTCTGATTCTCTGAATTTTGAAGAAGGAGGCAAAGTCATTGCAGGCCCTGGTGGATAGAAGTTCAGAGGCTACTGCCACTGGGGGGTTAGTTAGTCTGTCGACGGTAGCAAACAAGGCACGTGTGTTGTTTTTGTTTTTGGCAATGATGTCAGAGAAGAACGATTGTCGGGCAAATTTTAATTCCAAATTATAAAGGCCAAGTCTCTTTATAGATTTCAAAGTGAACCTGGAGATTTGTTTTTCTCCACCTGCGTTCAGCTTTTCGACACTCTCTTTTTTCTGTTCTCACGGTCATGGCCTTTCTCCATGGAGATATTTTCTTGCCAGTCACTTCCTTTACCTTAGTTGGAGCAATGGCATCTATAATATTTTTTATTTTTGAATTACAATGACCTACTAGCTCATTTACTGAGATGTTAGCAGGGGCAAGTGTGGAAGAAACATTCCGAGTAAACATTTCCCTAGTATTTTCAGTTAAATATCGCTTTGTGGTTACCTCTTTTTGAACATTTGTGTGAACAGAAATAGAGCTCTCAAAGGAATGATCAGAGAGCGCGACATCAGAGATATTCAGACCCCTTGAGATCCTTAAGTCCAGAGTGTGCCCCTTATTGTGCGTGGGCTCCGTCACATGCTGAGTCAGTCCATAGTTATCAAGACAGCCCCTCTGTCCTGGGGGTTGTCAACGTGGATGTTTAAATCACCAACACTGACTAGATGGTCAAAGTCAAAACACACTATAGACAGCAGCTCAGTGAAGTCATCAAAAGAAGCTAAAAGAAGCTAAGCACAGCTGAACTCCCGCAGCCCTGGGGGGACCCTACATTGGTTGTGATGGCAGATGACAGGGTTTTGTTAACCTTCACAAGTTGCTCTTTACTGGTGAGGAAAGCGGCATACCAGTAAATCAGGTATGGATTTACTTCAATTTTGGCCATTTTTGACACCAAGATGTCTGCTTGTATTGTGTTGCTGCTGAGAAGTCTAGGAAGAGGGCTCTTGCATAGGTGTGACGTTTATCTAAATGTTTAGTAATGATATGAACCAGAGTAGCAACAGTACCACCCCCTTGCTTATAAACAACGTGGTATGGATCAAGGATGTCTTGTCCGTCACAATAGGTTTAGCTGAAGAGGTCATTCCTGTGATGGTTCTCATGGTGTCCCACACTTTTTTGGGGTCTTTGGCTTTAAAAGCATTTCCCAAAAGCTCTCTGTGTGCCAGTTTTGATTCCCTCAATTTGACTTTCAGTTCTTTCTCTGTCTAAGTGCTCCCATAGCTATTTTCCTGGTTTTTATAACTTTTTTTAATGTCCTTAGTCACATATGATTCATTACTTGGATAGATTTGTATTTCTTTAGTGGGAACACAGAAATTAATATAGTCTTTAGTAGGGGTGTAACGGTACACGTACCGAAATTATTTGGTACGGGCCCTTTGGTTCGGTACACATGTGAGTGTGAGTCACAGACATGAATACATAGGTCAAGGCAGACTGGTTCACAGACTCTCCTGTTTTGCCGATCCGGTGCTTGAACAAATAACTCTAAACCCCTGGTCGAAATGTCCCTAAAATGAAGTCCGAGTTTGAAATGTATCTCAAATAATGTATGCATTTCCCCACATAAACATAACAGTCTGCAATGAAACGGCTGTCTCCTGTGCGCTCCACTTCCTACTTTCTCCTGCGAACGAGATACTTTCTCTTTTTTTTCTTTCATTGCCCTCTTGGTGCTTAGTACAATGCAAATATATTGCTGTATAACTGAATCAAATATAATACAAATATAATAAACACAAACAGCACAAAGTAGTATTTTGTTAACTCAAGGTTTATATTAAGTGAGTTTTTATTGTGTTAACTTGTGTATTTATTCTTTTTAGATTGACTTTCTCTCTTTCTCTGTGTGTCTGTTCTAGAAACTGAAAGGAAGAGACGTCACAGCTGTCAGCAATGTGACAAATCCTTTACAACATCTGGACATTTAAAGCGCCACCTGTATATTCATACTGGAGAAAAACCTTACAGCTGTGAAGAGTGTGGGAAAACATTCACTCAATCAAGTGCTCTCAAAACACATCAACGTATTCATACGGGAGAAAAACCTTACAGCTGTGAAGAGTGTGGGACAACTTTCACTCAATCAGGTACTCTCAAATCACATCAACTATTCATACGGGAGAAAAACCTTACAGCTGTGAAGAGTGTGGGACAACTTTCACTCAATCAGGTGATCTCAAAACACATCAACGTATTCATACGGGAGAAAAACCTTACAGCTGTGAAGAGTGTGGGAAAACGTTCACTACATCAGATGCTCTCAAATCACATCTTCGTGTTCACACACTCTTAAAACCATAGTGGTGTTAAGAGTGTGGGAAAACTTTTTCTTAAAGTATTCACCTTAAAGTCCATGAGCGAGTTTCACTGTTCATTAATCTGCCGAGTAGTTTCTCCAATAATCTGTATGTTTAATAAAATGTTGTGACTTTAAACTTTGATTGGGATGTTTTCAAATAAAATAAAATCAAAGTTTATTTATAAAGCACGTTTAAATGCGATTTTTGGTCGGGCCAAAGTGCTGTACATGTAATAAATACTACAATCAAGAAATGCTGGAGGAAAGAACACTAGTATGCCTTAATGATGGACATGGCACAAGAGTAGATGTTCACAGGGGGAAAGTCTCATGCCTGGATCTGACATTAGTGTCAAACTTTGGTTCATACATGCAAATGGTTTGTTTTGAATAACTCCACTGTAGGAAGTGACCATTATCCAGTGCTTACTAAAATGAATAATAATGTATATATACAGGAAGAGGTGTAATAACCAGGTGGTGCTTTTCTAAAGCTGATTGGGGGAAAAGTAGGATATGGTGTGAGGAGTCGTACAGCTGCTAACATCAGAGGGAAGCATAGAGGTCATTACAAGCCACATAACGCAACATATACTAAATGCAGCAGAGAACAGTATACCCAAAGCAACAACCAAGGGTAGGAAGAAAGTGGTGCCATGGTGGAATGAGGAATGCAGCAGGGCTACTAAAGAGCGAAACGATGCATTTAGAGAATTAAAGAAAAACATGACACAAAATAATGTTATCAAAGGAAAAGGGCAGCTGCTCGAAGGACAATCAAATACACAAAAAAGAGAACATGGAGAGAATTGTGTTCTACCATTGGCAGAGGAGTAACATTAGGTGAAGCCTGGTCCATGTTTAAGCAGATGAGTGGGAAAAGGAAATCCATTCAAATTCGAGTGGCCCATGGTGGTGGTGGGGTTATGGTATGGGCAGGCGTATGTTATGGACGACGAACACAAGCCACTCGATTCACAACATTACCCTAACCCTACCCCTAACCCTACCCCTACCCCTCACACCAGATACTGACTGGTTTTCGGACCCCCCCAGACCCCCCCAATAAAGCAAAACTGCACGTTTCAGAGAGGCCTTTTATTGTGGCCAGCCTAAGGCACACCTGTGCAATAATCATGCTGTCTAATCAGCATCTTGATATCACCTGTGAGGTGGGATGGATTATCTCGGCAAAGGAGAAGTGCTCACTATCACAGATTCTTTCAGATTTGTGAACAATATTTGAGAGAAATGGTTATTTTGTGTAAATAGAAAATGTTTTAGATCTTTGAGTTCATCTCATGAAAAATGGGAGCAAAAACAAGTGTTGCGTTTATATTTTTGTTCAGTGTACATGTAAGGCAAACATAATTAATAGATGATCTCATTAATACCTATTTTATATGTATTACAAAAATAAGATAAAGTTTACTAAGCCACCTTTTTGTTTTAATTTATTAATTAGACAAAATGAATTGTGCTGAAAGTCATATGCTGTTACATTACATTACATTATATTGCATTTAGCTGACGCTTTTATCCAAAGTGACTTACAATAAGTACATACGACCAGGAAGACACAACCCTGAAGAAAACAGAATCATAAAGTACATCAGGTTTCATAGAGCCAAACATTTCAAGTGCTACTCAACTGGCTATAGATAAGCCAGTCCTGTTGTGTCTCAAACGGATAGACTAGGTTATTAATTTATTTGCCAAATAGTTGCTGCAATGCTACAATAACATTTGCAATTCGTTTTTAATCTGCCATATACGGTATCGATGTCTCTCAGCCACCGTAGGGTCGTATAGGGGGCGTGCCGTGTACGGTCTTGCTGCGGCTGGGTGATATTGCGGAAGCAATCCAGACGATCAACCGTTTCCTGTGTTTATTTCACCCTGCTGCACTTTTCTGTTTTCTACAGGTCAGTACATGATGAAAAGGGTCGATGTTAACTTGTGTAAACAAGGTATAAAGTTAGAGATGTTTAAGAGAGTGTGTCAGAAAGTTTTGAGCATGTTTGACATAGTAACAGTACTTTAAAAATACTAAACTGTCGGCAACTATGGAAGCCTTTTTCGCGGGCTTCAGCCGCACCGCGCCGTGTGTAAATGTGACCTGGGCAAAGGCTTGCAGGCAGGTTAGCTGCTGCGCACGGGTGATATGTTTTGAGTCTTGCAGGCACATCGCCATGTCTTTTTAGTTCATTAACACTGACAGCAGGGGCGTGCACAGACACTTTGGGGGGGCAGGAGCTCAAGTGAGAAAAAGGGCATTTCCCATAATAATGTATAAAAGACTTACCGACACATTTATTTTAATACCCTCACACTAGGGGTGCAACAACTAATCGACTTAATTGATTAAAATCGATTACCAAATTAGTTGCCAACTAATTCAGTCGTCGATTCGTTGGTGACGTTATCACATGTGTTTTACGCGCCGTTAAGCTCCAACGTTGTTGGTCTTTTTATCGGTACTGGAGACATTTAAAAAATATATGTCATGTATTATTGCTACATAAACATTATATCGCAGTCTTAGTGTCGCCAACTCGTTTCTAATATGCAAAAAGACAAACAAATCAGGGTTTCCGTTAGCCGGTAATTACCGGTTTTTAGCTGGTAAAATGTATTAAAAACCGGTAAATTCAAAACCTGCCGGTCAAAATGTCTGGTAATAATTAGGGATGCTCCGATAGATCGGCCGCCTGTCATTATCGGCCGATATTCACTCTTAATAGTTTGATCGGTGCTCTCTATAAAGGCCGATCAGGAGAGCTGGATCTGATCGATATGGACATAAACGCGAGTGAAGTGTAACCGGACGAGAGAGAGATCAGATCAGCTGCTGAGACCGAGACGCAGCTCTGCATAATCACCTGAAGCCCCGCCCACTGTTTAGCGAGCTGCAGGAGCTGCATGAGAAACTTACGGGCTGTCATGAGAGAGAGGGAGGGAGAGAGAAAAAGAGAGGCTCCGTTTCTCCCGTGTTATTATTCAAAGTTGATGTAAACTTTTGAATAATGTACGTTATCTACTACAAGTAGTTTGTTTGAATGTAATAATTATGTTGTTTGTTGTTTGTGGAATAATTTATTGAAAAATGAATCTGAATTTTTTTCGATCTGTTACGATTATAAACTGAAGCAATATAAAAATGAGCCCCGTGAACTGAGTTTTAAACATCAGCATATCTGCTCATAGTCCGGCAGAGTCCTGCATCGGGTCGGGTACCCGCAAAAAAGGTGATTCGCGGGTGGTATTTTTTCAAACGCTTTTTTCCGGGTTCGGTTCTGGGTAAAACAAAGATGATGCGGGTTGGGTCGCGGGTGTTGCATAGTAAATATATTACAATAATAATAATTTAGTTTAATGTTTAAATCCTCAGCGGAGAATACAGCATTTTCAATAACACTTCCTCAAGAGCGAAATCCAACGTCTGGTAGGCTTCTGGTGTCATCCTAGATGACACGCTTTTTGAGACAAATATGCAACTGCGTGTGTTAATAATTGCACGTTTTCACTGCTCATATATATGCGGGTCCGGGTCGGTTGCGGATCCTGTGCCGATAGGTCGGGTCGGGTTGCGGAACTAATTGGCAATATGTGCCGGGGGCGGGTTCGGTATTGCACGTCGCGGGTGCGGGCGGGAGCGGGTCTTGAAAATCAGACCTGTGCAGGACGCTGTAGTGCGGTAATTACCTGCTAACGGAAACTCTGCTACACAACTCTTATTATTATTATTGAAATATGACCGGTAAGTTTCAAATTTGTCCGGTAAAATAAATCCTGCCCGGACATTTGACCGGCGAGAAAAAATCCTAGCGGAAACCCTGAAACAAATGCGTCTATGGTGTATTTTCGATCAGACGAGATCTCTCCCCGGTCTGTGTGCGAGGGGGCGGGGCAGTTTACACACACGCAGCTGCTACATGCAGCAACACACACACACTGCGGAGAGAACGCGCTCCGAGGTGGTTAAACTTTACCCGTCTCGATGTGGAGAATACTCGTTGCCAAAAGTGCAATAAGAGTTTAGCATGTAAAGGCGGTAACACGAGCAATTTGTCTAAACATTTATCAAAGTGCTCCACATCCAGACGGAGGAATGCACCGGGTTCCACTGTCTTTCTAGCAGCTCTGTAGCTCCATCCACGAGGAACGGTTCCACGTCAGGTGTTCTGTATGCTAGCAGCAACACACAGAGTTAACTCAATGATACAACCACGGGTTAATGATTAGAGGTAACTGAGTTATTTAGTTTGTTAAAGTTTCAGCTATTCTGTTCACAGTTCTGTCATCAGATTATTTAATACCATTTGTTAAAACACTGTTGTTTCTTTTGATGTGAAATATTATTTATTTAATTTAAATAAAAAGCAATGTTAGTTTTGTTCAAAATGTGTTTAGTTAATTTAATAATATATGTATTTTTGAATCAAGTATTCATCTTTATTGTCTTCATTGTTAGTTTCCACATGCCTCAAACAACCTCAAGCTAAATCTAAAAGTTGATGGCTAAATAAGAGCGTTTGAGAAATTGTGCAAGGCGTACAGTAATAGTCCGAATAGTCGATTAATCGTTTCATTAATCGATAGATTAATCGATTATCAAATTAGTCGTTTGTTGCAGCCCTACCTCACACTCACGCAATTGTTTAATACTCAACGTCATTCTACTAACACTACGCACAAAAGCAGACAACAATCACAATTATGAAGTTACTGTTTAAGTAAAATAAAAATATCGTTTTTTCATGTACTTTTACATTTTGGTCTATTTTGCTTCCATGTTTTATTTCACTCAATGGAAAGAAAACGTCCAAAAAAACACATATAAATGGTGTTAGTTTTACTACCTGTCTGAGTTCATCTATAGATTTAAAGCTAATTTGCATATTTAAACATAACATTTCAGGGGGAAAAACTGACTTGACTATCTGGGGAAGTTGTGAGGTGATATGTATTATTTTTTTTAAATCCTTTTCACCTGCAATGCCTTGGTAACTGCATGCAAATTGGTGCAATTTAATTAGGCTATATGTAACGTCTAATTTGCATATCAATGTGGCGATTGTGATGACGTTATTAGATACACATTTTACTGTATTCACCTGCTTAAGTGCAAGGCAAGTTTATTTATATCGAACCTTTCAACACAAGGCAATTCAAAGTGCTTGAACGCTGCTTCTCCATGTTTAGTTCTGACTCTGGGGACAGAAAGCTGACCAGTCCCTGAAGACCTGAGAGATCTGGATGGTTCATAATTTAGCAGGAGATCAGAAATGTATTTTGGGCCTAAACCATTCAAAGCTTTATAAACCAGCAGCAGTATTTTGAAATCTATTCTTTGACACACAGGAAGCCAGTGTAAAGACTTCAGAACAGGAGTGATCCACTTTCTTAGTTAGTGAGGACTCGAGCAGCAGCGTTCTGAATCAGCTGCAGCTTCCTAATAGATTTTTTAGTGAGACCTGTGAAGACTAGGGATGGGTACCGAGCCCCGGTATTAAAGGGGCCCCGGGGCTGAATTATTAAAGACCGTGGTACCGCTAAACTCCGACGTTATCGGTATTTTTATCGGTACTGGAGACATGTAAAATATATATTTCATATGTATTATTGCTAAACATTATATTGCAGTTTTAGTGTCGCCAACTCCGTTTCTAATACGCAAAAGGAGGTGATAGATAGTAGGCTGATTTAGTAATTATTTTAATGTGACTCACTCATGTCAGAGTCCATGACTACACCTAGATTTCTGGCTCTATCTGTTGTCTATCTGTGAGCTTTGTACAGTACATTAGCCTACGCCCATGAGCTAACTTATCCATTAGCCACCACCTTAGTTAACTATTTGCTTTTGGCTCTGTAAAGTAGAGGCACTGGCAGCTTAGTCATTTGTTCATCACCACTCACCTTCAAACAAGCCAAGAAAAGCCGGCATAACATGGGACTGTGAGGTGGAAGGTGCTGCTACCTCAGGGTTTCCCACACATAGACTATACTTGGGCCGGCCGCCCAGGTATATTAACGCCTGCCCAAGTATATTGCGCGACCCTTTTTCTTTTGGTATCCGTCCGCGAGCGACGTTATCTGCGATCGATTAACTAATGGACAATGATCCCTCGCTCTTCGCCTCCTGTGCCTGTTCGCTCTGCGATTGATTAACTAGGGGACAAAAATCCCCATCTGTTCGCTCTGCGGTCGATTAACTAGAGGATGATCCCTCGCTCCACACCTGCTGTTCGCCATCGTGTGGAGGGAAACGAGAAACGGAGAAGACTACGTTAACTTAGAAGACGCGGACACTAAGGTAACTAACTCATTTTCTCCTTATTGTGTTGTTGTTTTCTGACTTTGGTAGGAGCTATTTGGATGAAAGTGGCAACTAAGGGTGTATTTAACGTAGCCAGGCCAACTTTGCTGCGTGAAAGTTACGTGTGCTAAATTAAATATTAAAAAAATTATAATTTGTTTTCTCTTCGGGCTATGCCAGTTAGAAGGACACAGATAAGCTTTAGCTAAGGTTAGACTGTTAATTTCCCCTGCGTTTACTCTTCAGATATGAGTATTCAAAAATATTTTTAAGAGAATACGGCGTGAGGATGAGGAGGAGAGACGAGGAGAGGAGGAACAGGTAACAGGTAACTTAGCCAATGTTAGCATTTGGCTTGCAATGGCAATAATAAATGCATAAGTCTCAATAATTACATGTGTCGGTTCATTTGACCTGAAATTATACAAGTGCAGTCAACAGTGAGTTGCAATGCAGAGACCAAACTATATTCAAGCTTGTTTTCAATTCTAGCCGGTGGTCAGTGAAGCTGCTGGCACAAATAGTCAGAGTACTGAGGGAGAGGCAGCAGGTCCCAGTGTGGTAGAAGCAGCAGCAGGTCCCAGTGTGGTAGAAGCAGCAGCAGGTCCCAGTGTGGTAGAAGCAGCAGCAGGTCCCAGTCTGGTAGAAGCAGCAGCAAGTCCCAGTCTGGTAGAAGCAGCAGCAGGTCCCAGTGTGGTAGAAGCAGCAGCAGGTCCCAGTCTGGTAGAAGCAGCAGCAGGTCCCAGTGTGGTAGAAGCAGCAGCAGGTCCCAGTGTGGTAGAAGCAGCAGCAGGTCCCAGTGTGGTAGAAGCAGCAGCAGGTCCCAGTGTGGTAGAAGCAGCAGCAGGTCCCAGTGTGGTAGAAGCAGCAGCAGGTCCCAGTGTGGTAGAAGCAGCAGCAGGTCCCAGTGTGGTAGAAGCAGCAGCAGGTCCCAGTCTGGTAGAAGCAGCAGCAGGTCCCAGTGTGGTAGAAGCAGCAGCAGGTCCCAGTGTGGTAGAAGCAGCAGCAGGTCCCAGTGTGGTAGAAGCAGCAGCAGGTCCCAGTGTGGTAGAAGCAGCAGCAGGTCCCAGTCTGGTAGAAGCAGCAGCAGGTCCCAGTCTGGTAGAAGCAGCAGCAGGTCCCAGTGTGGTAGAAGCAGCAGCAGGTCCCAGTCTGGTAGAAGCAGGTGCAGGTCCCAGTCTGGTAGAAGCAGGTGCAGGTCCCAGTGTGGTAGAAGCAGCAGCAGGACCCAGTCTGGTAGAAGCAGCAGCAGGTCCCAGTGTGGTAGAAGCAGCAGCAGGTCCCAGTCTGGTAGAAGCAGCAGCAGGTCCCAGTGTGGTAGAAGCAGCAGCAGGTCCCAGTCTGGTAGAAGCAGCAGCAGGTCCCAGTCTGGTAGAAGCAGCAGCAGGTCCCAGTGTGGTAGAAGCAGCAGCAGGTCCCAGTGTGGTAGAAGCAGCAGCAGGTCCCAGTGTGGTAGAAGCAGCAGCAGGTCCCAGTGTGGTAGAAGCAGCAGCAGGTCCCAGTCTGGTAGAAGCAGCAGCAGGTCCCAGTGTGGTAGAAGCAGCAGCAGGTCCCAGTGTGGTAGAAGCAGCAGCAGGTCCCAGTCTGGTAGAAGCAGCAGCAGGTCCCTGTCTGGTAGAAGCAGCAGCAGGTCCCAGTGTGGTAGAAGCAGCAGCAGGTCCCAGTGTGGTAGAAGCAGCAGCAGGTCCCAGTGTGGTAGAAGCAGCAGCAGGTCCCAGTGTGGTAGAAGCAGCAGCAGGTCCCAGTCTGGTAGAAGCAGCAGCAGGTCCCTGTCTGGTAGAAGCAGCAGCAGGTCCCAGTGTGGTAGAAGCAGCAGCAGGTCCCAGTCTGTAGAAGCAGCAGCAGGTCCCAGTCTGGTAGAAGCAGCAGCAGGTCCCAGTGTGGTAGAAGCAGCAGCAGGTCCCAGTGTGGTAGAAGCAGCAGCAGGTCCCAGTCTGGTAGAAGCAGGTGCAGGTCCCAGTCTGGTAGAAGCAGGTGCAGGTCCCAGTGTGGTAGAAGCAGCAGCAGGTCCCAGTCTGGTAGAAGCAGCAGCAGGTCCCAGTGTGGTAGAAGCAGCAGCAGGTCCCAGTCTGGTAGAAGCAGCAGCAGGTCCCAGTCTGGTAGAAGCAGCAGCAGGTCCCAGTCTGGTAGAAGCAGCAGCAGGTCCCAGTCTGGTAGAAGCAGCAGCAGGTCCCAGTCTGGTAGAAGCAGCAGCAGGTCCCAGTCTGGTAGAAGCAGCAGCAGGTCCCAGTCTGGTAGAAGCAGCAGCAGGTCCCAGTGTGGTAGAAGCAGCAGCAGGTCCCAGTCTGGTAGAAGCAGCAGCAGGTCCCAGTCTGGTAGAAGCAGTAGCAGGTCCCAGTGTGGTAGAAGCAGCAGCAGGTCCCAGTGTGGTAGAAGCAGCAGCAGGTCCCAGTGTGGTAGAAGCAGCAGCAGGTCCCAGTGTGGTAGAAGCAGCAGCAGGTCCCAGTCTGGTAGAAGCAGCAGCAGGTCCCAGTCTGGTAGAAGCAGCAGCAGGTCCCAGTCTGGTAGAAGCAGCAGCAGGTCCCAGTCTGGTAGAAGCAGGTGCAGGTGAACAAGCAGCACAGTTCCAAGCATCCCATTCACAGAGACAGACATAGTATTAATAGCAAGGAGAACTCTACCATTTAAATGCAGTAATACCAATGCATTATTTTCAGATTGCAAGCAGCGCAACTCAGGATGGAACCCTGACTGGCTAAAAATGCCACAGTTCAGGAATTGGCTCTACCTCATCCAGCATGGTGTGAATGGCATTTGCAAGGTAATATTTGTAATAAAACTTAGTTTTTGTAAGAATTAACTCGTTTTTCTTTTTAAAAGGAATGTTTTGCCGAATGTGCAGGCAACACAAGCCTCCAATAAAGAAAGGCCCCTTAAAACGGGCTTTCATAGAAGTTGGGATTCTTGTTTTCCGCAAGGATTATATCGAGCGCCACATCTCCTCAGAGCCTCATCAATATAGTGTAAAGCATCAGGTATATCTTTTTTTATGTATAGCTCATTTCTGCAATCTATCAACCATGTTTGGCTCATAATGAATTATGTCTTTGCCCTTGGTCTAGGTTACTCAGTGATGCAGGCTTTTGAGCCCACAGTTATTATGGAGCATGAGGCCGTCATAGGTGGATTCAAATGCCTTTACTGGCTAGTAAAGAACGAGATGGCTCACCACACCAACTACCCTAAGCTGTTAAGTTTAGCTCAGCTTTTGGGTTGTGATTACTTTGAAAAGCTGAAGGTAAACCTAGTACAAATTGATGCTTGTGAAACTAAGAACTTTAACCAGCTAAATGTTAAATGATCTCCTTTTTTTCCTCAGGTGGATCAAAGAAACAATTACCAATCACACAGAATAGTGGATGAAATGCTGGAGAGCCTTGCACAGATAGTAGAGTTGCAAGAGATAAGGTCATCTCAAGCATTCAGCCTAGACCAGGGGTCGGCAACCTTTTTCATATGAAGTGCCATTTTCAAAATAAATTGTTATCAGCGTGCCAACGATCGAGAATTATCAAGTGGGGGGGGGGGGGGGGGGGGGGGGGGACGCTCGTCACCTATCAGCAGGAGGGCGGGGGAGCCTCTCTGCGGGGAAGCAGTGTGTGGACCTGTCAGTGCAACTTACATGATGTCGAATTTAACAAACACATTTAAATAATTGGTTTAAACGGCATAATAATAAGGACGATTGTCCGTTCTGTGATTCTCCAGAACACACATGTAATGATATTAAGGTCACGCAGAGTGAGATGAGATCGCTGTCCCTTTAAGAGAGAGAGAGAGGGTGTGGCTTGTGCATACGTGTTTGTGGATGGTAGAGCGACAGTGAGAGAACGTGTGTATGTTTCTGGAAGTGAAACGAGGAAGCAGAAAAACAGAGGTCTGCCCTCCTCGACTACGGTCTGGGAGCCGACAGGAAAGTTCAACACACAGATGGCCAGTCCGCTCCTTTGTAGCATATTATTTCAATGAGAGATGATCAGATCGCCACTGGGCTTTCAACTAAATACACAGCCACGCAGAAACTGCGGCATTTGTACAGCTCCTTATGGGAACTGCAGTTAGTGAAGTGCTTTCCTCTGTGGTGAAACGATCAGCACCACGGAGGAAAGCGGCAGAAAGTCACCTGGAGTTAAAGAGAGCGGGGCTGCGTGCATGGCTTCCTTCTGCGGGTAACGGGGAGACGCGCTCTGGCGGCGGCCTCGTTCAGGATCCCAAAATACAATTTAAATATTTTTGCACACTTATTCCACTTATTCCTAGCGTGCCACTGGTTACGGTGCCGCGTGCCAATGCTGGCACGCGTGCCAGGGGTTGCCGACCCCTGGCCTAGACTATAGGTTGATGAAACGACAGATGTACCTGTAAGCCGCCAGCTGGATTTAGATGTTAGGTGGGATATTTTTTAAAGTAATGATGTGCATTTAAATAAAGATGTAGGCCTAGTTAAACTTAATACTTATTAATATGTGTGAAAACCTATTAATTTTATTTTAGACACCTGGATAAAGAGGGTTGTGTTTTCAACCACTTCCTTGACCTGGTAACTCTGGAAGATGGGAAAGCTGACAGCGTGGTTGCTGCCATCAAGAGTGTACTACAGAAGAAGGAGCTCCCGGTAGACAGGCTCTATGGACTCGGGGCAGCGGTGATGACGGATATGGAGTTTATTGTTAAATCTAATTGATTGTGTGAAATTTGTGTTGTCAGCTGTTATTGAAGGAAACAAAATGACGCCCTCAACACTACATTTAATTCTTAAACCTAGGCCGTCTGAATGGAGTGGCAAAGCAGCTCACACACAGTTTTCCAAAGCTGGTTTCTGTAGTGTGTGCTGCTCACAGACTAGCACTGGCATGCAAAGATGACTCAAATGCTGTCAGATATATGGCAAACTTCAGGAACCACCTGCAGGAACTGCACCTATTCTTCAGAAATAGTGCAAATAGGTCAGCCACACCTTCTGTGCCACATACCTCTTTGTGGCTGCCCTCTACCTTCAGGCAGATGTGCTGCCCCACATAGCAATGCTGTCCAAGGTGTTTCAGAGAGCTGATGTGAACTTTCTCCACATAAAGGAGCAGGTAGATTACAAAGAAATGCATTTGATGCTCCCAGTTATTTGCATTATCCATCCTATTATATTGTTGTCTTTTTCCACATGTAGGTGCCAGTCACACTTGTTACTCTGGGGAGAATTCTGGAGGCAGGCGAGACCCCACTCCCCGGAACGTTCCTTGCTCGCCTACACCAAGACCTGGACAACCCAGGTGAACTTGGGGCCTTTAGCATTGCTGGAGAGGATCAGGAGGGGACACGGAATTCTGGAGCACCCCCGGGAAGAGATGTGGGCCAGATTTGTCAGAGATGTAAATACATCCCTTCTTACTTTAAATTTCAATATTTTTTTTCCTTGAACTGAAAAATGTATAATATATAATTCCAGGTCCTCAAACCTTACATCTGCAGCCTGGAGAGCAACATTGAGAGGAGGTTCCAGTATATTGAATTGCTGGGGGCCTTCAGTGTCCTGGGTCCAAAGGCAGTTACCTCAAATGATGTAACCAACATTTCAATGTTGCAGACCCTTACCAACAAATTCATCCCAGGGCAGGATGCCACAGTTATACAAGAGTGGATCTCGTACAAGCAGCATGTTCTCGTAGGAGCATTTAAGGTTGGTAAATTACCTGAATTAATGTGAACTGAATTTATTTCTGTCTCATCTGTCTTGACGGTTAGAATTGCTTATTTTTGACATCTGTAAATGTTTCAATTATACTGTATGCTCATTTGCCCTGCTGAAGGACAAGACACAAGCTGAGATCATGCAGCTCCTGACCAGTGAGAAGGACGAATGGGCAGAAATATACCCAAACCTCTGCCTTCTATCTTCAGTGGGGCTGGTCATCCCCGTCTCCAGTGTAAACTGCGAGAGGGATTTCTCAACGATGAACAGGGTAAGTGTTTTGCATGTCATTTCTGTATAGTTCATTTAAAACAAACTGTCTGTTTTACAGGTGAAAACTGACCTGAGAAACCGACTGAAAGGGGAGCACCTGGCTGCATGTCTGCAGTTAATGGACCAGCACCAGAGGCGTTCCCATACACACAGGCGTTGGAGCTGTTCTTCAGGAAACCCAGAAGGATGAAGTGCTCTGACAAACAGTGCCATCTTTGTGCAAAATGATTATACAGGAATGAAAAGTCAATAAATAAACATGTTGTTAAAACTCACACGTTGTTGTTGTTTTTTTTGCGCATCCCCCGCTGCCACCACCCGCTCAAGTATATTTCAGATCTGTGGGAAACACTGTACCTGTCTGTCTGAGGTGACTGCTGATGACTGTCCGCACCGTTGTGCGCGAGACGTGGAGGGAGGGAGGGTAGAGAGAGCTTGACAGTCTAATCTCCCGACCTGATATTTACATTTTTTATTCAATCAATATATTTTTGGGAAAGGACACTGTGCGCAAACAGTAGTAGATATATATTCATTTATTAAAAATAAATATTTAAAAAAATTAATTTCTCTGGAGGAAGAAAAAGGGCAGGGGCTCAAGCCCACTTCGATGTCTGTGTGTGCACATGCCTGACTGACAGTGTATTTATGTGAACTCCTACACCTATAATCCTTTGGCCTTTCATTGAATGCTTTATAAACTAAAAAGTTAAACTTACAGATGTCATTGTGAATTGTAAAATAATGTTATATTTGTTAAAGATATATATATATATATATATATATATATATATATATATACTGATAGAAAGTATTATTTGATAGCGTTATGTGTTTATATTGACTATGTTGAATGTCTCCTTGAGTAACAGCTTGGTATAAATTAAGTATAATTCCCCAGTGTGTGCAGATTTGACATTTGCCCTTTTATACAGTGAGTATTACTGTTAATTGCACTACATATTATAGTAGCCCTGCTTCGCTATTGCACACATGATATTGGAATTTTGGGAAGTATAAAACTGAGATACATTTTTAAGTTGGGAATGATGTTGCACTTGAGGTACAGTAATTGACTGTGACTAGGGTTGTATATCGTTGACTTTTTTACGATACCACTGAACGATACCGATCCGATACTCAACCGATACATATCGTGATACTTTCATGTTGCATAAGGGAAACATTGAATCATCCTACAATTACTCCCAGGAAACTTGGAACTTTTAGTACTGAACAAACAATGAAAAACACGTTATCTATGAAGAAAACAGATTCTACAATATCATTTATATCAGGGGTGCCCAACCTTTTTTGAACCGAGAGCTACTTTTAAAGTTGCCAGTCTGCCGAGATCTACCAGTCCACATAGAGAGGCGTAGCCATTACTGACAGCCTACCAGGTAAATACACACTTCTACTTGTATAAAACTGACCTTTGTACGATTAATACTCCATAAAATACTGCAGATCCTTTATCTTACCTCTTTCTAATCTACACAAGTATTTAACTGAAGTTACACAACAGTGTTGTTGATACAGAGTTGGAGTTTATGCACACGTCACTACAGTGGGTAATGTTTTCAAGAAACATTGAACAGTGCTGCCACATATGACACAGGAACAAAGAGAAGACTCTGAACCCTTTCTTTGCCATTATATAAAAATAGTGTTGCTACAAAAGTATAAATTAGGCTTACTAATAAGACGACTCAGATCTGAAGCTACAGAGGAATCTGCTGCCAACGTGCAATTTACACTTAATAGAATCAAACCCTTTTTTGTTGCATTTTAGTGGAGTATAAAAAGAAATGCCTTTAAAATAGGATGCAAGCAACACTAGCTTCTTAACCTGAATTGATAATAGACTATAATCAATTTAAACAGAACAGTTCTTAAAGTTTGCATTCTTATACCATTTTGTACAATAATTATAATGAATAAGTTCAAACGAACAAAAACTTAAAGCTGATTAATAACGGTATCTAACTTGAGTTTTTATTATATCAAAGACCTGTTGAAATGCTACTGTTATTTTTACTGTCCCCCAAAAGTGCGTCGGCAGCCTCCAGGAATGCTTCTTTCACAACACCATCTTTGAAAGACTTCATGTGTTTCGCAAGAACGTGACTGACCCGATAAGATGCTCTGGAGCAGCCTTGCTCTTGTTGTTGGGCCTGGTGAAAATGGACTGCTGTGCATTTAGCTGTGCTTTCAGGCCCCTCCCCTTTTGGAGCGTAGGGCAGAATCAGGAGGGAATTCCGTTTCGTAGCGTTTGTGCACTGTTTCGAAATGCCGCTCCTAAATGACCCTTCTTCGATAAAGCCACGCTCGCATTGCAGATGAGAGACAGACGGACTTTGAATTGGAATAGATACAAAAATAATTATCCTCCCACTCGGAGTGGTCTTGCGGTCTTGTGTGTGTGCGGACTGTCACTCCTGTTGACACGGACAACATCAGCGAAATAGTGCCCACCAGCCACGCCCCGACACATGGGGTCACGTCGGCCAATCACAAAGCTTTGATGCGTTTAAGTGCATTATTCTTGCACTGGAAGATTATGTTATAGTGGGGTCGGCAACAGGCGGACCGCGGTCCGGACCCAGACGCCGACTTATACGGACCCGGACCAATAAACAATACATTAATTCGGGACTTCAATTTTGACGGGGCGATTCTATTTTAACCGCTGCCGCCAGCGGGCGAAAGAGACGAGAGAGCGATACAGGGCGAGAAACACAGAAGAAGAGATGAGAGCGCGGCAGAGAGAAGCGGAGAGGAGAGTGAGTGAAGAGAATAATTAGCGATACAGGGAGAGAAGCGGAGAGGAGAGTGAACAGGCGTGTTAGCGGCAGACAGGGAGAGACAAATAATTAGATATGGCGCTCTCCAAGAAGAGGAAAGTGGACGGTGAGAACAGAGCTTTTAACCCTGAGTGGACTGGTTCATGTTCATCCTGCCCTCTGGGAGCACAGAACCAGTGTGTCTCATTTGTTCAGAGACCGTGGTGCTCATTAAAAATGCCAAAACGCCACTATGAGACAAAACACAAGTGTTTGACGGCCCCTACACACGGCGGCGTGCGTTGCCGCTTCAACGCTTCTGCCCATTCACTTTGAATGGGGTGACGTCACGATTCGCCGAACTGCATTGTGGGAGCAAAGCGTAGCTTCTCTCGCGGTGCTCGCTGCAAAAGTAGAGCAATGTTCTACTTTTGACGCCACGACGGAGGCGTCAGCCAATCGAATCATATGCCAGTACAAGCTCTAGCCAATCAAACCGCGTGCTTGTGTGTCTGGGGCGGAAGATTCATGTGATTGGGTGTTGGTCGAGTTTCAGCCCCCCCCCGCCGGCAAGCGACAACGCACGCCGCCGTGTGTAGGGGCCGTGACCAAACATTCCCTCTCAAGTCAGAACTGAGGTCACAAAAAATAAGCAGTCTCAGATCCCGATATGATCAGTCCACCAGGATCACAATTAAAACTAAATATCGTTCCAGCGCAGGCTAACCAATGAGCTAACCGAGGCTAACCAATGAGCTAACCGAGGCTAACCAATGAGCACCTGCATGTGTGTATGAGAATGGCCCTGACACAATTTCAGCCCAGATTTAAACTCCTGGCAGGACAAGCTCCAGCTCAATTCTCGCACTGAATTAAAACAAAGTGAGTGAGGGACTGCAATATAAGAGGGAAAGAAAGAGAGACTTTAAAACTGTTCAATTATTATGATGTGTAAAGACTGATATGTTCTATAATCGGGTGAAACCGTTAAGTCATGATGTGAAACGGTTAACAAAGAAAAAGGGAAACTCAAGCTGCTGCTACACTTTATTTTATTTATCTAAATTAAGCACTTTTAAGATGCACATATTTTCAAAAGCTATTTTATTTATTTTCTCTATTTTATTTTTAAATGCAGCCCGAGAGGAACATTACACATATCCACAGTATTTACTGTGTATCTGTAGAGTTCAACGTTAATTGACAATAAATATTGTTGTGTTTGAATTTTTCTTTATTTGATTGGCAGTCAGTTGTTGATTACATGCAGACGTTGATAAAGCTGCAGCTACTTCAATATATATCACACTAATTCATAAAGCAACTTAGACATTTTGATGTTCCGGACCTTTGCATGGGGAGATTTTATCTAACTGGACCTCGTTGAATTTGAGTTGAACACCCCTGTTATAGGACATTAACGATAAAACAGAATATTGTTGTTCTATTTTTAGACAAATCTCGCGATCGACTGGGAATCTACCGGGCGATCGACTCTCTGGATCCAAACGGGCCCTTTCACAGCGTAGGTAGGATATCACCTGCTGAACTAAACACTCTCTCGCTCGGCACGCTGCTTCCCTGAACACAAAGGTACTTGGTTGCCATACGAGACAGCATTGGTTGGATGTGTTGCCGCCTTTCCAAGAAATAAACTTCTTGCAGTGGTTACCATTCAGACTGGCAGTCATATGCAGCCACACTTTAGATTTTCTAAAGTGACACATTTGAGTTTCACGGTGAAATTGACATCGTAATTCCGACGGTTTGGGCACGAATTTAAGGATATTACGCCTCACTTTTATAAAAATTTAAAAAAGTATCGAAAACCGGATCTGATTTCTGTACGGTATGCACCCCTAACTGTGACATAAACGGATAACTTAAATTGAGAAATCTGATATGTTTGTTATGTACAGCTATTTGTTTGTAACTGTATGACGTACTTTGAATTTTGAATGAGAAGCAATCCAGACGATCAATCAGACCCTGTGTTTATTTCACGCTGCTGCACTTTTCTGTTTTCTACAGATTTATTTATTGTTGCTGTGGTACCCAAGCTTTTGGGACAAGTAACATAAACGGAGTAGAGCTTTTTTCTATTCTGGGAAAGTGAAACCGACATTTGCTTACACGGAGAGGTGAAATGGCGCAGCAAGAAAATCGGCTTGACCAAAAGAAAGTCAGCTGTTCGATCTGTCTGGATCCACTGAAGGAACCGGTGACTATTCCCTGTGGACACAACTACTGCATGAACTGTATTAAAAGCCACTGGGATGGAGAGGATGAGAATCAAATCTACAGCTGCCCAGTGTGTAGACAGACCTTTGCACCAAGGCCTGTCCTGGTGAAAAACACCATGCTAGAAGAGTTAGTGGAGGAGCTGAAGAAGACTGGACTCCAAGCTGCTCCTGCTGATCACTGCTATGCTGGAGATGAAGATGTGGGATGTGATTACTGTACTGGCAGAAAACTGAAAGCCTTGGGGTCCTGTCTGCAGTGTGTGGCCTCTTACTGTGAGAAACACCTCCAGCCTCATTATGAATCACCTGCCTTTAAGAAACACAAGCTGGTGGAGCCCTCTAAGAAGCTCCTGGAGAGCATGTGCTCTCGTCATGAGGAGGTGAAGAAGCTGTTCTGCCGCACTGATCAGCAGTGTATCTGTTATCTCTGCCCTATGGACGACCATAAAGGCCACAAGACAGTTTTGGCTGCAGCGGAAAGGACTGAGAGGCAGAGAGAGCTGGAGGGGAGTCGACTAAACATCCAGCAGGGAATCCAGGACAGAGAGAAGGAGGTGAAGCTGCTTCAGCAGGAGGTGGAGGCCATCAATGGCTCTGCTGATAAAGCAGTGGAGGACAGTGAGAAGATGTTCACTGAGCTGATCCTTCTCATGCAGAAGAGAAGCTCTGATGTGAAGCAGCAAGTCAGATCCAAGCAGGAAACTGAAGTGAGTCGAGTCAAAGAGCTTCAGGAGAAGCTGGAGCAGGAGATCAGGGAGCTGAAGAAGAGAGACGCTGAGCTGCAGAAGCTCTCTCACGCAGAGGATCACACCCACTTTCTGCTCAACTACCCCTCTCTGTTACCTCTCAGTGTTTCCAAACACTCATCCAGCATCAAAGTCCGTCCTCTGCGCTACTTTCAGGACGTGACGGCGGCTGTGTCAGAAGTCAGAGATAAACTACAGGACGTCCTGAAGAAGAAGACGTGGACAAACATCTCACTGATGGTGAGTGAAGTGGACGTTTTACTGCCTCCACCAGAGCCAAAGACCAGAGCTGGATTCTTAAAATATTCCTGTGACATCACTCTGGATCCAAACACTGCAAACACACAGCTGCTATTAACTGAGGAGGGCAGGAAAGCAACATTCACGAGTCAACGCCAGATATATTCAAGTCACCCAGACAGATTCACGAAATGGCCTCAGGTCCTGAGTAAAGAAAGTCTGACTGGACGTTGTTACTGGGAAGTGGAGTTGAGAGGGGGGGGAGTTTTTGTAGCAGTTGCATACAAGAACATCAGCAGAGCAGGGGGTTGGGAGGAATGTTTATTTGGAGTCAATGATAAATCTTGGACGTTATATTCTGACATTAACAATTATACCTTTTGGTTCAACAACATCAAAACTCCCATCTCAGGTCCTCGGTCCTCCAGAGTTGGAGTGTATCTGGATCACGATGCAGGTATTCTGTCCTTCTACAGGGTCTCTGAAACCATGACTCTCCTCCACAGAGTCCTGACCACTTTCACTCAGCCGCTCCATGCTGGACTTCGGTTTGATTTAGTATCTTCTGGTGGCACTGCTGAGTTCTGCAACCTCAAGTTGACAGAAGTAGTTTAAGTCCAGCTCAGTCGGCATAAAAACTGTTGGCCTTGATCATTTCTTTCAGAACTTATGGTAAAATTGTCTTTTACTCACAAAGTACACAGTAAAAGTACTTCCTTTTATTTCTGGTAGCAGTCAACTAGTACCGAGCCCAACAGTGTCTGTTTTATTCAGAACTTGTGGTAAAAAATATTTGTATCACTCATTGAATATAGCAGGAAAGAAAATGAACAGCAGCTGATTTGAAAAGACTAACTCGAGAGACGGCTGAGTGACTGCAGTGCAGAATCGCTGTATAGTTTAAATCTCCTTAGTTACAATGTTGTCCATTTTACCCACAGGCTTATTATATTTACAGCCCCTAATAACATTCATTTTCTGGGCTCAATGTGTGTCTTGCTGTTTTCGTTGTGATCGCTAAATTCACCTTATAATATTATCACTTTAACACTGACCCAGATCGCTGGATCGCTAGAAACACCTGCCATCAGACTGGCAAGGGCTGTTCCATGCTCTGCTCAACCTCCCGCCTTCCCAATGGACTCAGTAGCTCCCCCTGCTGCCGTGGAGCATGTGTGAGTGTGTTTGAGCACAACCACACAGCCACGTGACTTTTGGCAGTAATATTCCGCCGTGAGAAGAAAAAGTTGTGTACTTGTAAAACCTAAGCTGAATTTGTCTCTGAAACATGATTTATTAGAACAATGTTATGTGTTTGTTTGATAGATACGTTTTTTCTTTGCAAAACTAAATGCATTAGTTTGTAGATGGTGTTTTGTATTTGCAAACCACATTGTGTTTGTTAGTGAATCATGAGGCATTAGTAAAAACCTGTTTAGTTTGTTTGTGGAGTTATGGCAGGAAATTAGCTCCATACAAAACTTCCTGAAACTCAACAGCTCCAAGACCGAAGCCATTATAGGTGGCACCCCACACCAGGTTCGGTCATCCACCATCATCACCTTCTCCGGCCAGGACATTACCCTCTCCTCAATAGTCACCAACCTGGGTGTGAAAATGGACGCCCATCTGACCTTTGAGGCCCACATTAAACACAGCTGTGCAAGAACTCCTTTTACCACCTCAGGAACATCGCCAAACTCCGCCCCACACTCACTCTGTCTGACGCCGAAAAGCTAGTCCACGCCTTTGTCTCCTCCAGGCTGGACTACTGCAATGCACTCCTCACTTTTACTGTAACAGAGTATTCCTACACTCTGGTACTTCTACTTTTACTCAAGTAAGAGATCTGAGTACTTCTCCCATCTTTGTTTGTATGTTGACCGTTTCTAAAAAAAAAATCTTTAAAGCACTGACATTTTTTTTTAAATGGATTTAATTTGCGTTGAATTTGTTTCATTACTGTATTAGTTTCTGTGTTTCTTTTTGTTTCCGAACGTTTCGTCTATTTGAAAGAAGTTGTATTAGGTGCTTTCACACCGGAGTACTTTTCCAAATATAGTTCCGATATAGTTCAGAAAATGTGCGTTCACACCAAAAAAATCCGGAAACTAGAACTTAGTTCATGAGAACCTGTTCACACCCTTTTCAGTCCCTGCAAGAGAGAAGGTACTTTCATGGGAGAAAAAGGTTCCCATTTCTGATTGCAAACCACGCCCCGTAAAACTCCCAAAAGGTTGTGTGAAGCCGCCATTTTATTTTCCTCGCATTAGCATTATTAGCATTAGCCCAGCGCAGAAACGCAGAGAGACTAACTTATGGCAACACAAAAGAAAACATGGGAGCGGTTTACTTGGAAGGCTTCAGCAGAAGCTGCTGGGACTTCCGGCCGGGGACTGTGGGGGGCAGTATACGCCGTGAAGTGGTTTGCGGCCTGCCAGTAAACCCAAAGCAGAAGAAGAAGAAGTGACGTCAGTGGCTTCATTTGCCTAATCCTCCCTCAGGGACTTATTCCGGTGTGAACGCGATCTGCTCATGAACTAAGTACGGCAAAGTGCTGAAAGCGCCTATTGACAGTTTGTATGTGACAGTTTTGATTAAAGTATTTTTTTAAAGTGCAACTATATTTATTCTACGTTGAATTTTATTTCTGTGGTCTTTTTATTTTTTGTATTATCATTTTTGTTTAACTTTGGATTTGTTTTATTTCCGTCATCTTTTCTCATCAAGTTGTTTAAATTACTCAAAAGCAGTGGAAACTGTATTTATTTTAAGGATATGTATTACTTCTGTCGTATGTTTTTATTTGTATCCTTAATGCTTCATCTAAACATCTGATAATGACAGTGTTTATATAAAGAATGTTTTTAAAAGCGCAACAAATCTATAGAGAGGCGAAGTCCCTCCATTTCCGGTGGATCTCCATGGGACCTTATTTCGGAAAAAGTATTGAAGTCAATGGCGAGGGAAAGATTATCGTTCGATCCCGTTCGAATCCACGAATTACACATATGATGTTTGTCAATTTAAAAGATAATTTTGCAAGTCAAAAATTTTTAAATTTGTTGTAAAACTGTGAAGTAACACTTTTGTGTGAAACCGCTCAATGAACTACATCTCCCATCTCGCACCACACGCCAAGACGGCCGTCACGTTGAAACATTCCACTTCTTTCTTTCAGAATGAGGCGAAAAGTATTAAAAGAGGTGAAAATCACCACAAGTCTGGGCATGTTGAGAGCTGTGCACACAAGGGGAGTTAGTCGGTTCCGTAAGAGCCAGCATGCGGGACCGGGATTCTGGGATTTGTAGTCTTTCTAGTTGCGTATTTTTCATAGTCTTATATTTTCAACAGTTTTCCGACAAACTGACTTTTTTGACACGGAAATAATTTTTAAGATTGACAAACATCATATGTGTACTTCGTGGCACAATTCAAACAGGATCGAGAGATAATCTTTCTCTCTCCGTTGACTTCAATACATAATTTTTCCCAAATGAGGTCCCATGGGTCGGAAGTAGATGGGCGGGACTTCGCCTCTCTATAGAGTGGCGAAGTCCCTCCCCTTTCGGTGGATCATGAAATTAATATCTATATATTTTATACTATACTTGCACTGCTTACCGTTTTCGTACGTTATATATCTTAGCATATTCATACACACTGTTCATACTGCTCACAGGCTGCTGTGTATATCTAGTGTATTCATTCCCCTCACTGTTTATTCATCATTCAATTCATTCTATATTTTATTCTGTAGATTGTGTACATTACTTTTCAATGTACTGCTTTTTGCTAAACTGCATTTCGTTGTCTCAGAACCTATAATCTGTGCAATAACAAGTTGAATCTAATCTTGAGCAGGAACAAATGTATTTACTTAGTATATCTGACATTAACGATTGAACACATTTGTACATTCTTTATGAATGCAAAGCGAGTCAAGCCGACTCCGAGAGGAGAGACACCTCTGGAGATCAGAAGAGAGAGACTTGCTCTGTCATACTGGGTCAGGCTACAAGGAAGTGGGGAGGAAAATATCACCAACAGAATACTACAGGATTGCTGGGAATATACAAAGTTCCAGGGTGCAGTTATGCTGGGTGCCTGCACATGAGGGGGTTCAAGGGAATGAGCATGCTGATAAGTTAGCAAAAGATGCGTTACAGAAGGAAATAGCAATACCAGTTTCACTTGGAGAAGGAGAAGCAATAATTAAGAAGAAGGGTATGGAAAAGGTGGGAGGAAGATCAGAAAGGGAGGATTTGATTTGATATACTTTATTAATCCCCGTGGGGAAATGGTTTCTCTGCATTTGACCCATCCTAGAGTTAGGAGCAGTGGGCTGCCATTTTGAACAGCGCCCGGGGAGCAGTGTAGAGAACGGTGCCTTGCTCAGGGACACCTCGGTAGCACTTGGTTTTGCCGGGACTTGAACTGGTGACCTTCGCCACCACCGCCCCAGGAGATACCACAAGTTACCGAAATCAGTCATAATAAAGGTCTATACCAGGGGTCGGCAACCCCTGGCACGCGTGCCAGCATTGGCACGCGGCACCGTAACCAGTGGCACGCTAGGAATAAGTGGAATAAGTGTGCAAAAATATTTAAATTGTATTTTGGGGTCCTGAACGAGACCGCCGCCAGAGCGCGTCTCCCCGTTACCCGCAGAAGGAAGCCATGCACACAACGCAGCCCCGCTCTCTTTAACTCCAGGTGACTTTCTGCCGCTTTCCTCCGTGGTGCTGATCGTTTCACCACGGAGGAAAGCACTTCACTAACTGCAGTTCCCATAAGGAGCTGTACAAATGCCGCAGTTTCTGCGTGGCTGTGTCTTTAGTTGAAAGCCCAGTGGCGATCTGCTCATCTCTCATGGAAATAATATGCTACAAAGGAGCGGACTGGCCATCTGTGTGTTGAACTTTCCTGTCGGCTCCCAGACCGTAGTCGAGGAGTACAGACCTCTGTTTTTCTGCTTCCTCGTTTCACTTCCAGAAACATACACACGTTCTCTCACTGTCGCTCTACCATCCACAAACACGTATGCACAAGCCACACCTCTCTCTCTCTCTCTCAAAGGGACAGCGATCTCATCTCACTCTGCGTGACCCTAATATCATTACATGTGTGTTCTGGAGAATCACAGAACGGACAATCGTCCTTATTATTATGCCGTTTAAACCAATTATTTAAATGTGTTTGTTAAATTCGGCATCATGTAAGTTGCGCTGACAGGTCCACACACTGCTTCCCCGCAGAGAGGCTCCCCCGCCCTCCTGCTGATAGTTGACAAGCGTCAAGCTCCTCACCCCCCCCCCCCCCCACTTGATAATTCTCGATCGTTGGCACGCTGATAACAATTTTTTTTGAAAATGGCACTTCATATGAAAAAGGTTGCCGACCCCTGATCTATACAGAAAGGAACAGACGGGAGGAGATCATCATCACTAGACTCAGACTGGATCATACAGGATTAAACGGCACAATGTTTATAATGGTAAAAAGCGAAGTTGAAGAATGCAGGGGGTGTGGAGTGAAAGAAAATGTGGAACACATCATATTACACTGCAACATGTACAAAGCAGAGAGGGAAAAACTAAGAGACAGGGTCAGAGAGGCAGGAAGGGAGTGGAGCCTGATCTGCCTGAGCTACCAGGAAGGCCATTCTTAAGTGAAACAGGATTGATTGGAAGAATTTAAAACAACGTAAACACAGTGGTATATAATTCCACAAGTGGTGATAGGATGATATGGGGATACACACTCTTGTACAGTAGGTGGCGGTATGCAGGGCCGTATCCACCATTGAGGTCGTAATTTTTTTCCAGCTGTGTATTACAAAACTTGTGAAATAATTGCACTAAACGGGGTTCTTTGTAGTACTTCCATTTACTGACGATGGGGGCTCTCCATAACTACGTAACCTCGATTAAAGCAAACAGAAGAAGACGACATGTATCAACAAACCTCCGCAGCCCGGACTTGAACCGGAGCAGCGGAGGAGTGATGAGATCTAGAGATCTGAGTCCAGCTGCTTGTGTTTCTGCTCATCGGGACATCATATGCAGCAGATCCTGTGTGAATGCTCTACGTTAGTCAGTGGACGTCCGACAACATGCACACTAACTTATATTGCGGCTATAGGATAAACTTTGGGTTAAATTGCGTGAATAAACTAGCTAGAGAGCTAACGTGAATTACATTCATCCAATGTCAGAAGGATTACCTTTTAACAAACGATGTAATGCTTTTCTTTCATTTAGTAAAACATTGAAGATATAAAATTGTATTGTTTTTGACTACGCCAGTCGAAGCTCAGCTTTGGTACGGAAGAGACAGGACAGTCTATCAGTCAATCTATATCACAATAGTCTTCATTTACAATATAGACAATAGGCATAATTTTAAAACAGCATACATCTATTGCAGTTATGATGTCATAATAATATACAATTGTATAAAACACAATTTGCTTACATATTTGTTCTCTTTTGAGAATCAAACAAAACAGATTTAAATAAACAAAATAATGCAAACAAGTAAGTAAGTAAAACTTTATTTGTATAGCACCCTTCTCTACACGGATGTACAAAGTGCTTTACAGTACAGTATAATAATAATATATTTAATTTGTTAGCGCTTTTACAGGTGCTCAAAGACGCTTTACAGATATAGTGAAGAGAAAAGAAAGGAACAAGAAATAAATATATAGTTAAAGTTAAAGTCAAATAATACAAAAAACCGTATAGTACACAGGACACAATTCAAAGTACAACTATAAAATGTAGAATAAAAGGCATAAAACAGCAGCAGGTAATACATAGGATAAAGCATACGATAAAAGACAGCTACTAACTCACCTCCTCCGACGACCCAAAGGCCTGTCGGAAAAGGTGGGTCTTTAACTGCCCCTTAAACATTTCTATTGAGGCAGAGGTGTTTATTATCTGAGGGAGTTTGTTCCAAAGCAAACAAGTGAAATGGCTGAATTGCTTTGAATTCACTGGCAGGAGCGACAAGTGAGGAGGAGCAAAAAGTGAACAACGAGAGAGAGATTGAACAAAGAGAAAGAGTAGAGGACAGAGAGAGTAATGAACAGGAAGAAGACAGAGAGACTAAATAAGATGGAAGAGAGGCTGCAGGTTATGGAAAGGAGAGAGACATGCAAAATGAATGTTGACAATGTTTTGTGATCATTGTAGCCTCTTCTGCGTGTCCAGATCATTCATAGTAACAATCAACTGATTCGTATGTATTACACATTCAAAAATAATTTATGCTGCAGCCCGCTGACATGGTTTGAAATCAATATATTATCCAATGTGTGACCCCCCACAGGGCTTAAAAAGCACCTAACGAGATCATGAACATCACCTAAACCTCGGGGGGTGTCTACCCCTAAACCAGTGGCGAGCTTCTAATCTAAATAAGTAGATAACAGAAAACTCCTATAGTATACAGTACTGAATAGTATATTATCAATGTAATATTCTTATACAGACTGTTACCAAGTGGTGAACTCCTAAGAAAGTCATTTTACAGTTTTTCTGTGTAGTATTCTTTAGTTTCGACCTTTACAAATGTGTAATGTATAGTATTCACATAGAGCATGAGCAGGCATAGTACCCCATCTCTCTGCTGTGTGATCGCTTTTTGTGGTCAACCTTTCTTTTATGGTGATTTAAGAATATTTACGGTCATTTAATTGAGCCGTGGCCCTTTACAAACATGTCTTTCATATGATATTTGTACAGTATCCTTGTAGCAGACATAGTAACCACACTCGTTTTTCTATTGGTGTGGTCAGGACTTAGTACATGTGTAGTATTAATATGGTCATAAATCTAGATTTGTACATTTTTAGGCGACTTTTATACCTAGGCCCTCTGCCCTGAAGGTATGCACCTTAAAGTTGTTTGCAATCCGCCAAAAACCGAGAGAAGACGAAGAGGAGCCGATTCCGAGCTGTCCGACTTCAGGCGAGCTTTTTGAGACCTCGCTTGGTTGCAATCGGCTATTCTCGTCTACTTTCGAGGCGAGCCGCAGCTCATCTCAAACAAGCCTATTCTATATTTGTTTTACATTGTATATTTCGTTTATCCCATTGTTTCTCAGCCGTTTTGAATAACGTTTTAAATAAAGTATTTTAAAGTGCTCAACTGCAGTTTAAACTGTATTTAGTCTACGTTCAACTTTATATGACAGTTTTAAACAAAGTTTTTTTTGTTTTTAAGAACTCGGTAGCCGTTTAAAGATGGCGGCGGTGAAGTTGTTGACAGTTGTACTTCTGAACTTTTTCTTCACTTTTGTCTCGTCTTTGTACTTTCACATGGGGGACACCGAGAGGACATGTTTCATGGAGGAGATCCCGGACGAGACGATGCTCATGGGTGAGTTTAACCCGGGATAACGAGAGTTTCACGCGTGACAACGATACGTTAGCTCTCAGGCTAACAGCTGATCAACAAACTATGAGGAAGTTCTTTAGAGCAGTGGTTCTCAACTGGTGGGTCGCGACCCAAAAGTGGGTCGCGGACCCGTTTCAAGTGGGTCGCAGATGTGTGAGTGAAGAAAAAAAAAATTAGAAAAAGAAAAAAAAAAAATATTTTTTTTTTTTTTGGGGGGGAAAAAGTCAAACTTTTATTTTGAAGGCCCGATTTTCTAACGCTGTGCATGCAGAGTAGGCGTTGGACAGGAAGTACCGGAGACCATGAACGGTTTTGAAAACTTTCAATAAAACATCTTTGCTGATGTTTTTTCGAGTCTTCTGGCCAATCAGAATCAAGATTGTTGCCGGAAGTCCCCACGGAGAATAACTTAGTGGTCGAACTCTTCTTTATACATCCATGGGTACAACTTCAGATAAAAATGAACACATAATGAAATATGACCCCCAGTTTGATGATTGACAGGTCACAGAACAATGGGGGCTATCTACCCTTACCCACAATTTAAAGTAAGTCACACAGACTCTCTCCTCTTTGCTCTTCTCTCTGTGAGGAGCAGCAAGCTGTCAGAACAAAGTGAAAAACAAACAATGGCATAAAATATTATTAATATGTCGGGTAGTAATAGATTTATTTATTTTCTTCTCAGAGTACCAGAATGCATAGTTTATGTTAGTATTTATAAAAATCTCCTGGGGGAGAATCCCCCCAGACCCCCCTTCTGGGGTTGGGTTTTCAGCATGTCTGCCTTTTTATGTTATGCAATTCAGCTTTGATTCCATCATCTCATTAAACCTTATTTAAAAGCATACTTTAGTTCTGTGAAGGGATATAAGGGATATATACATTATACTTCACTTTAATTAATATTGTATGCTGAAAAGAGTATATTTTACTGTACGATTTTTTGTTGAATAGATTTGAGTGGTTAAAAATTTCGGAACCAGGAAAAAAAAAACCAGGAAAAAGTGGGTCCCGAGGCCTGACCAGTTGAGAACCACTGCTTTAGAGGGACAAAGGCTCCGTAATAAACAGCATAAACTCAACGACTTTAAACAGAGGGGGAAGAAGTACTCAGATCTAGTACTTGAGTAAAAGTAGAAGTACTCAGATCTTGTACTTGAGTAAAAGTAGAAGTACTCAGATCTTGTACTTGAGTAAAAGTAGAAGTACTCAGGTCTTGTACTTGAGTAAAAGTAGAAGTACTCAGATCTTGTACTTGAGTAAAAGTAGAAGTACTCAGATCTTGTACTTGAGAAAAAGTAGAAGTACTCAGATCTTGTACTTGAGTAAAAGTAGAAGTACTCAGATCTTGTACTTGAGTGAAAGTAGAAGTACTCAGGCCTTGTACTTGAGTAAAAGTAGAAGTACTCAGATCTGGTACTTGAGTAAAAGTAGAAGTACTCAGATCTTGTACTTGAGAAAAAGTAGAAGTACTCAGATCTTGTACTTGAGTAAAAGTAGAAGTACTCAGATCTTGTACTTGAGTGAAAGTAGAAGTACTCAGGTCTTGTACTTGAGTAAAAGTAGAAGTACTCAGATCTGGTACTTGAGTAAAAGTAGAAGTACTCACATCTTGTACTTGAGTAAAAGTAGAAGTACCAGAGTGTAGGAATACTCTGTTTCAGTAAAAGTCCTGCATTCAAAATGTTCCTCAAGTGAAAGTAGAAAAGTATTCTCATCAAAATATAGTGAAAGACAGTGAAAGTATTCGTTGTGCAGATTGGTCCATTTCAGAATAATATATCTGATATGTTTTATAATGATTGATCATGAAAGTGTTCTCAAAGCTGGTGAAGGTGCAGCTAGTCTGAAGTACTTTGTAGACTGCAGGGTAGCTGGTGAAGGTGCAGCTAGTCTGAAGTACTTTGTAGACTGCAGGGTAGCTGGTGGATTTACTCCAGGTGGAACTAAAGTCTGATTCAACACTTGATCATATTTCACATCATTCATCCACATCTGTGAAGTAACTAAAGGGATTAACGACATGTACTAGTGGACTAGAAGTACACCATTGACCTCTGAACTGTAGTGGAGTAGAAGTACTAAGTAGCATAACATGGAAATACTCAAGTACAGTACAAGTACCTCAAAATTGCACTTCAGTACTTGAGTAAATGTACTTAGTTACTTTACACCACTGACTATAAATAAAAGTTACCATCAAATACACACATACATATGGTATAATGCTATTAACACGAGATTCAAAGGCTTTATTTTCATATGCACAGAAGCTACAGTGTAGATATGCCAATAAAAAACTTAAATCTCAAGCTGCTCCAACAATTCAGCCTTAATATGACCTCAAATAAATATTAAAATAAAATAGTGCAGATTTTGTTGTGAGACCAATGAAGTAAACTATATACAATTTCAGAAAATAATAATAAAATAAGCTAAATATTGCAGAGCTTGTTGTAAGTGACCAAGTAAAAGCAGGAGTCTATAAACATATATACACATAGCTACGTTAGCTCACAGCTGAACAAACTATGAAGAAGTTCCTTTTAAGTCCAAATGCACAGTGATAAACAGTATTAAAGTAATCTCTGATTAAAAGTTACTGTCAGGTAAATGTACTGAGCCTATTTTGTCAGTAATATTTAAATATTTTCCAAGGGAAGTTACATTCAGAAATGTTGGTGGTTTTGCAAAATCACTTTTATTTAATGGTGGAGGAAAATACATAAACCAAAGAAGCTTTAAAGGTGGGGTGGGTAGGTTTGAGAAACCGGCTCGAGATACACTTTTAGTTATATTCCATGGAGTGCTCTCAACATCCCGATAGCAATGAATATCTGAAGTGCTTTGACAAAAAATCCATAAACAAATGTCATCAGTGGAAGCCGTAGCGCTGTAAAAAGCTCGACCAATCATCTGAGCCGGCTAAAGTAACTGGATGGCCTACCTGCCTGCCAGCCTTCCATCTGGGCACAAACTTATCTCGTGCCCTCATTGGTCATGTGGCGTTCGTGTGTGTTGGAGGAGGGGCTCTGTGAGGAAGTGGCAGATTTCTTCCGGTTGTGTATTTTCAAATTCCAGCGCACTCGAGCTGGTTTCTCCAAAATGTACCTCCCCCACCTTTAATGGATTGACAGTATTTGTTACGATCTGCGTCTGACATGAGAAATACTTCCTGAGCTAAGTTTTCATTGTATTCCTGCTAATGGAAAGTATACTCGTGTTACGCCCCTGATAAAAGGGGAGAATTATGTCAAAGTTAGTTTCACTTGCTGGTACTTTACTCGAGTCAGTGCAACACCTTTCAATAGCACACATACAAAAAGCCTCTCGCATACTCTTGTCTATTAACAATTCAATCTCGAGACTCCTTTCATTTCCACAATACCATTGACAAGACACAGTATTTAGCAGCCCTAGTTTGACCGAGTCTCTCTTTGTGTTTCGTCTCTCTGCAGGAAACTATCGGACCCGGCTGTTTGACGGACAGAGAGACGAGTGATGTTCTGATGACTCAGAACATCACCTTATCAGTCCAGGTCAAAGATCCTAATGACAAGGTTAGTCCTGGTTTGGTTCTGATGAAATAAAAACACATGTTTTGACTTGTCTTCCACTAGCTAATATAACACATTAGTTGTATTTCCTCTAACTGGTGGATATAGAGTTGCTGCGGGGAGGGGGGGGGGGGGTTGAGATGCACAGGCTGCAGTGGAGACGCTGCGCACAGCTGATCGACAGCTGGGACACAAACCACCAAATACAAAAACATAATTCAGATCCAGTCGTCATGACTCCACACCGGAGGGATTCCCCGTTCACTTCTTACAGTCTCTCATCAAGGGGGGGTCTCCTGTCCCCGGTACAAACACACTGCCTGAGGAAGGCTGTGTGTTGTTTTTGTCATTAACTTACTCTGGTTCAAACTGCATCCACCAAACAATATGATTTATCTCGACCTCCCCAAAATAACCAAAATCTGACACGGTGTGAGACGTCTCTTTTAGCTGTTCTGTCGTCATTTCCTGCGATCTTCTCCATAAAGTCAGTCAGAATGAATGAATGAATGGGCGTTTCTTTGACTATTTATAGGCAAATATGGGCGTTACGTGAAGCCCGCAAAAGCTGCGCCGCATTTCGAGTCGGTTGTGATTCATAAAGGGAAACCGGCGTAGGAAGTGCCGTACGCACTTTCCTCGCCGGTGCGCAATGTTTGGTGAATCGGAAAATGTCTGAACATTTCTGTACCTATTTTTTGGATTTCTACTACGTAAGCAACCTTCCCACGTGAATCCTACGCACGGCGTTATAAATGAGGCCCCAGGCGTTTTTCACAAATGACTTTTACCTCTATCTCCTAGGGTCAAAGTTCATGTGGCTAGGGATTACTTTGACCGATACGCGCCGGCCCGTGCCTTGGACTTCTACACAACTGATCGGGTCTTGATAGATTGAGTGGGGAAGTTCAGCAGATATTTCCTCCTGTAGAGGAGTAGAAGTACAGAGTAGCAAAACATTTAAATACTTAAAGGTGGGGTAGGTCATTTTGGGGAAACCAGCTCGAGTGCGCTAGAATTAGAAAATACACAACCGGAGAAAATCTGCCCCTTCCTCACAGAGCCCCTCCTCCAACACACACGAACGCGCACATGACCAATGAGGGCACGAGATAAGTTTGTGCACAGATGGAAGGCTGACAGGCAGGTAGGCCATCCAGTTACTTTAGCCGGCTCTGATGATTGGTCGAGCTTTTCACAGAGCTACGGCTTCCACAGATGATATTTTGTGATGTATTTATTGTCAAAGCATTTAAGATATTCATTGCTATCGGGATGTTGAGAGCATTCCATGGAATATAACAAAGTGTTTCTGAAATCAATTAAATACCCCACCTTTAAGTAAAGTACAAGTATCTCAAAGTAGTACTTGTGTTTATGAACTTGGTTACTTTACACCAGTGGCTATACAGATAGAAAGACTAAGCCTTGCACAGAGGCATGAAAATACATTTTCAAAATGCTCAACAGTGCTGCCAAAATTATAAACTGACTGCTACACAATTAAAATAAATTATTTGATATATTTCTATTAGATGCGACTCTTTGGCGTTTCTGTTATTATTAGCAGCTGCTGCTTTAGTTGCTCTCACTGCTAACATCCTGTTATTCCTCATGTTAAAGCCGATATGCCGTGGGGTCGGGGGGCTCGGATCCCCGTCACCTTTTTCATACCTGATGAGTTTGCATCCCTGTGTTTACCGACGAGATGGAAAATGTGATTTAGCTGTTTATTGGTGTCAGTAATCTGTAATAGAAATGACACGAAAACACCAATGTGAAAAAACCTTTACTATAATAACTGTTTGACATTTTCTCTACGTTTCTGATTTAATTTGGATTAAGTTTTAGAGTGTGTTTAGTTGTATGATTCTTTTGTTAATTCTTTTTTTAAGGGTTTACTTATACGTTCGTTTTTGTAAGGATCAGCTAGAGTCTCGAAAGTATGTACCTAATTAGATTTCTCCTCTTTCTCGTGCGATTCAAAACAATCCCGGTTGGTTAACATTTGAGTAGAAGATCTTTGTTAAATGATATTCTACAATTTTTCAATCATATTTTTATTACATTTTACAAAACTGTCTGTTTGATTTATTCCTGTGTTTCCTGCAGCTGGTTCTGTCTCGGTCTCACGGCTCGGAGGGAAGCTTCAGAGTCAGATCTAAGGAACCTGAAGGACACCAGATCTGTCTGCAAGCAAACTGTTCACAGCACCCCCTGCCTGCTGGAGTGCTGCTGGTGAGATTACACACTTGTATAGAGTGGTGCAGGAATGTAGTGGAAACTATCTGAACTAAGGTCTGTGGTTGAAACACATTGAAGAGACCTGTTCCCTCGTCTCAGAGCCAATGGGATCTCTCCGTAGGATTTAGACACAGTGAAGAGACGGATCACGTTTTGTTCTACGACATTAAATCCATCAGCAGTGACCCCACTGGTGATTTCTGAAGAGTTGACGTGTCTGAAAAACGATGGTTGTTACCAAGTGGCTGAATAGGACTAGAGAAGTCGTCGAGGACGTTGTACGTCATTACGCCGAACACGTAAACACTCCTCTGAGTTAGTTTCTGTTCTGCTTGAGAGCAAGTCCCTGCCTCCTGCAGACTGTTAACGCTTCAACTCGTACCATTTAGAATCTGTGTGTTTGAATATGGATCTTAAGTTGGCGTGACGTTGAAGTCGTGCTGCTGGACCCTGCTGTAGTTCCTTTATAGCATCACGTTAGCATTTAGCTTCTGGCCGTTAGATTTATGATTCGAACATTTTAAAAGTAGGGTAGACATGTGGAGATTATCCGGCTGAACAAAACGTGCATTTATCAAACAGGTTCGTTTTCCACAGATCTTATTTTTTACAATATTCCTAAAAGCTGAGGTGTTGGAGGTAATTTTAATAAATAATACATTTTATTGTTCAAGTCAATCCAAAGTATGTCCCTCCTGCAGGCGGTTCACCTGGACCTCCGAGCGGCCCAGAGAACAAACAACTACGCTGAGATGGCTGCGAGAGAAAAACTGACTGATATGCAGCTGAGAGTCCGACAGCTGATGGAGCTGTTTCTACAGACCCAGCAGGAGCAGAACTACCAGAGGTGTGTGTGTGGTGGTGTGTGTGTGTGTGGTGTGTGTGTGCTGTGTGGGTGTGTGGTGTGGTGTGTCGTGTGTGTGTGTGGTGTGTGTGTGTGTGGTGTTGTGTGTGTGTAGTGTGTGTGTAGTGTGTGTGTGTGTGTGTGTGTGTGGGTGTGTGTGTGTGTGTGTGTGTGTGTGTGTGTTGTGTGTGTGTGTGTGTTGTGTGTGGTGTGTGGTGTGTGTGTGTGTGTGTGTGTGTGTGTGTGTGTGTGTGTGTGTGTGTGTGTGTGGTGTTGTGTGTGTGTGTGGTGTGTGTGTGTGTGTGTGTGTTGTGTGTGTGGTGTGTGTGTGTGTGTCGTGTGTGTGTGTGTGTGTGTGTGTGTGTGTTGTGGTGTGTGTGTGTGGTGTGTGTGTGTGTGGTGTGTCAGTAATGGACGCCTTATGTTTGGCTCTTTTTGAGGCCTTTCCTCACTGAAATGTCGGGTGGACACAATATTAGAAACATCTGTCAATAAAGTTTATTTTATTAGCACGTAAATCTGCATTTATATAATAAACCAAAAAAAGAAATAATAGTCATTAAATTAAAATACTCACATCTTGCCGTTACTGAGAGTTAAAGGTCACCTATCATGCTATTTTTAGGCAATAGCATAGATCTCAGATATATAACAATATATAAAAAACATGTCTATGAAGTGTTTTGCTCACAATACCAAACAGATCATTCTAGCCACGCCTCATATCCCTCTATTTCACTTCCTGTTTCTAAAGTGCCGATTTGGGGGTAAAGCTTTAAAGAGGAGGGGTCTGAGCTCATGCGGGACCCGGCAGCTACCGTCTAAACTAAATGCTGCCGTGATGAAACGCCATATCATGGATTATCAAGGATCTGAAACAGTCTGGAGCTCAAAGGCTTTCTCTTTTGCCGGTTATACCACAAGGTGAGTTCCTTTTTACTTCCTGCTTCTTCACACACACGCTCTCCAGTACAGGTTAGCTCTGAGTGTTAGCGATGCTAATGTCAACACCGACCATATTACGTCCAAAACAGTCGGGCATTGTTTCTGATAGCAACGTTTCTGAAAAGAGAGAGGGTTTTATTTTCTGACGCTGCGTGAGTTCCCTGACGCACCGGGGACGCAGGATAGGTCCCCTTTAATGAGTGTAACTAGCTGTTGCTTAAAGAGGTATCTGTTTAACTATAGCATGTGTGACCAGAAGATTTATTCTGGTGCAGTACGACACCATCTTGTTTGTTTTGTTGTTTTTGTTTGACCTTTTTATTTAACCAGGATAGATCTCATTGAGATCAAAAATATATTTTTCAAGAGAGTCCTGGCCCAAGAATGGTAACTGCAATTTTAAAACACACAATCACAACACAGTCCTACAACAAGTTAGGCTCGACGGAAGCGTCAGCCAATCGAACCGCTGCTTGTGTCTCCGGGGCGGGAGATTCAGGTGATTGGTCGAGCTTCAGACATGCCCGCCGGCAAGCGACAACGCACGCCGCTGTGTGGACGGGCCGTTACAGACACAGCGGCTTCAACGTAATTGAGAGTCGCTTTGAGTCTGTTTAAAGAAACCAGCTCTCTGAGCTTCAGCTTATTTTGCAGCTGAATGTCCCCATCTCAACTTCTTTTTCTAGTTTTTCAGTTCAGTTAGTATCCTTCCTTAGCAAAACAAGTCTATTTCATGTTGTTGAATCTCTGTGTCTGTTTGCTTCACAGTTGAGAGAAAGAGATTTCCTTGAGGTGACACAAAACACCAACATGTGGATCTTCTGGTGGCCGGTCGCCCGCTCGCTCTACGTGGTTTTCATCATCATCTGGCACACCAAGTCCTGGTGAGACCTCAATGATCCACAATAGCATCACCAACATCACACATTTAAAGGTCCCCTGTTATACTGTGTTTCATCAATATATGGTCTCAGATATATCCAGAGCCTGTCTCTGATTGGCTGAAACACCAAACAGATCATTGCAGCATTACCCATAATCCCCTCTGTTTCAGCCCTGTTTCCAAAGTGCTGATTCTCTGTCTGTTACTTTAGATGAAAATAAGGAGCCCCTCCCCACGCCCCTCTGAGAGACATTTGGTCAGTGGCGGCTGGTGGAAAATATTTTTGGTGGGGCTGTTGATATAGTGAGTAAAAAGATTTTTTTTGGGAGAAATGACCCCTTAAATTAGGACTTCTGGTGTAATGGCGAGGTTCCAGTGCAGCGCGGAGCTCGCTTTAATGCTGCGTTCAGACCGGACGCGATGCGAATATTCGCTTCGCTCTAAACGCTCCTGCCAGATGTGTTTACTCGCATAATTCAAACAAGACGCACTGGCTCGGGAGCTACAACTACAACACAATGAACATATTTTTATTCATATATATATATATATTTTTATATTTACCGTGATTTAATTGTAATACACGTTTCTAAATGATGCCGAAGTAACAACATACTGATACCGGTTAGTAAAAACCATGAATTCATGCTTTGACGAGTCTGCAGACAGACGGCAGGCGAAGAACCTTTTAAAATGCGTGTTTTCTGAATGGAGCTTGGCTAAGCTAACGTTATATATGCTCCGACCGTCCACACTCACAACAACGGCCTACAGACATAAATAAACCAGCGACTGTATTCTCCATGACACAGGCAGTCTGTGGTTTGTACTTGTTTAACTTCTGTCTAGTTTCTGAACAGATCGTATCTGTCCCCGGCTGTTTGAAGAGCAAGCATGGGAAACAAAAGACAGCATTTACCTGTTAGCATCCAGCTAGCCTTTCTGGTGTACCAGCTGCGTGAGAAGCCTCGTTGATACGTTTTGTCTTTTTCACCAGCTTGCTGTGATATATACAAATCGGGTTGGTCCGGTCCAAGGTCTTTAAGTATCAATTTATCTCCCAAACTTCTCCTTTCGAAAGGATTGGAGAGTAGAGGTCCGGCGACTTCACCTGCACACCATTCTCATCCAACTACTGCGTCACCTTGGTCACTCACGAGTCTAAAAAACAACTCAAGTCAACGCACGTAAGCAACGTGGGCGCCAACGTGAGCGCCCTCGTGACCAAAATATTTGACGGCGCTGATTGGCTGAAATTATGTTTCGGCGGCACAGTTTACTATTGAGACTTTTGCAACGTGCTGGTTGCTGCTGTTTGGCTCGGGGGCTCCTTGCACGGCGCCCGGTAATGATAAACTAATGCCACGGGCAAGGCCAGGCAGGAAATATGTGACTTATCAGTAACTTTAGACATCGTAACACAATTTTAAATGAGATTTTATTGTAGATTATACATTTTACTGATTCCAATTGTATGATATTTACCTTGTTCATTAAAAATAAAAATATAAAATATTTTCTTTTATTTTTGTATGTGGGAAGAGGTGGGGCGGCGCCCCTAGCGCCCCTATGGGCCGGCCGCCACTGCATTTGGTTACAAAGAACTCAATGGTGCTCTCGGACAGTGCTTCTCAAAGTGTGGTCCGCGGACCACTGGTGGTCTGTGAGTATATTGGTAAAATATCACATTTGAAATAAATAAATGTATTTAAGTTTTTCGCACTCTCGCGGGAATATCTCCGCAATGGAGCGAGCTTAAGTTTCACTTTCGATTGCATGGTATAGCCCAGCGCAACACCTTCATCACACATGTTGCCACTTGTTTGTACCATTTTCAGGCGATTTGTAAAAAACGATGTGTTTTTGGATATTTGTGGAGTTAGGTGGTCCTTGGTATGAACAAGTTTGAGAAACACTGCTCTAGGAGGAGATTCAGGTGATAAGGTGGTGGGGGGGAGGGATTACCTTGGTTGCTGATTGGCTAATGGTTACACAAGACAACACATCGTTATGACATCACAAAGTGGCCAAAATCTGATCAGCTCATTTTCAGACAGGTTTTTATAGAAATGGATCAAAAAGAGAGAAAATCTTTGTTCCTGAAACTTTCAGAGTCTCTTTCCACAGAGGGGACACATGTTGATGAAGAAGAGACATGAAGAAGAGGGGACACATGTTGATGTAGAAGAGACATGGAGAAGAGGGGACACATGTTGATGTAGAAGAGACATGAAGAAGAGGGGACACATGTTGATGTAGAAGACACATGAAGAAGAGGGGACACATGTTGATGTAGAAGAGACATGAAGAAGAGGGGACACATGTTGATGTAGAAGAGACATGGAGAAGAGGGGACACATGTTGAAGCGAGGGGAACCAAATGTTATGAGAAGAGACATGAAGAAGAGGGGACAAATGTTGATGTAGAAGAGACATGAAGAAGAGGGGACACATGTTGATGTAGAAGAGACATGAAGAAGAGGGGACACATGTTGATGTAGAAGAGACATGAAGAAGAGGGGACACCTGTTGATGTAGAAGAGACATGAAGAAGAGGGGACACATGTTGATGTAGAAGAGACCTGAAGAAGAGGGGGACACATGTTGATGTAGAAGAGACATGAAGAAGAGGGGACCCATGTTGATGTAGAAGAGCATGAAGAAGAGGGGACACATGTTGATTAGAAGAGACATGAAGAAGAGGGGACACATGTTGATGTAGAAGAGACATGAAGAAGAGGGGACACATGTTGATGTAGAAGAGACATGAAGAAGAGGGGACCATGTTGATGTAGAAGAGACATGAGAAGAGGGACACATGTTGATGTAGAAGAGACATGAAGAAGAGGGGGACACATGTTGATGTAGAAGAGACATGAAGAAGAGGGGACACATGTTGATGTAGAAGAGACATGAAGAAGAGGGGACACATGTTGATGTAGAAGAGACCTTGAAGAAGAAGGGGACACATGTTGATGTAGAAGAGACATGAAGAAGAGGGGACACATGTGATGTAGAAGAGACATGAAGAAGAGGGGACACATGTTGATGTAGAAGAGACATGAAGAAGAGGGGACACATGTTGATGTAGAAGATACATGAGAAGAGGGGACACATGTTGATGTAGAAGATACATGAAGAAGAGGGGACACATGTTGATGTAGAAGAGACATGAAGAAGAGGGGACACATGTTGATGTAGAAGAGACATGAAGAAGAGGGGACACATGTTTGATGTAGAAGAAGACATGAAGAAAGAGGGGGACACCATGTTGATGTAGAAGAGACATGAAGAAGAGGGGACACATGTTGATGTAGAAGAGACATGAAGAAGAGGGGACACATGTTGATGAGAAGAGACATGAAGAGAGGGGACACATGTTGATGTAGAAGAGACATGAGAAGAGGGGACACATGTTGATGTAAGAAGAGACATGAAGAAGAGGGGACACATGTTGATGTAGAAGAGACATGAAGAAGAGGGGACACATGTTGATGTAGAAGAGCAGATGATGAAGAGGGGACACATGTTGATGTAGAAGAGACATGAAGAAGAGGGGACACATGTTGATGTAGAAGAGACATGAAGAAGAGGGGACACATGTTGATGTAGAAGAGACATGAAGAAGAGGGGACACATGTTGATGTAGAAGAGACATGAAGAAGGGGGACACATGTTGATTGTAGAAGAGACATGAAGAAGAGGGGACACATGTTGATGTAGAAGAGACATGGAAGAAGAGGGGACCACATGTTGATGTAGAAGAGACATGAAGAAGAGGGGACACATGTTGATGTAGAAGAGACAGAAGAAGAGGGGACACATGTTGAAGTAGAAGTGACATGAAGAAGAGGGGACACATGTTGATGTAGAAGAGACATGAAGAAGAGGGGACACATGTTGATGTAGAAGAGACATGAAGAAGAGGGGACACATGTTGATGTAGAAGAGGGGACACATGTTGATGTAGAAGAGACATGAAGAAGAGGGGGACACATGTTGATGTAGAAGAGACATGAAGAAGAGGGGACACATGTTGATGTAGAAGAGACATGAAGAAGAGGGGACACATGTTGATGTAGAAGAGACATGAAGAAGAGGGGACACATGTTGATGTAGAAGAGACATGAAGAAGAGGGGACACATGTTGATGTAGAAGAGACATGAAGAAGAGGGGACACATGTTGATGTAGAAGAGACATGAAGAAGAGGGGACACATGTTGATGTAGAAGAGACATGAAGAAGAGGGGACACATGTTGATGAAGAAGAGAAGAGACATGAAGAAGAGGGGACACATGTTGATGTAGAAGAGACATGAAGAAGAGGGGACACATGTTGATGTAGAAGAGACATGAAGAAGAGGGGACACATGTTGATGTAGAAGAGACATGAAGAAGAGGGGACACATGTTGATGTTGAAGAGACATGAAGAAGAGGGGACACATGTTGAAGTAGATCATTATAACTTGTAAAACAAAAGTCTTGGTCTAGTCGTAGAAAAACAAAGATTTACATTTTTAATATGAAAATACACTGTTTTATTTACAACGTCTGAAGAAAGCTCTGTACATTTGAACATGTGGTGTCCGCTCTGTGTTTCAGGTGACGCTCCTCCTCAGTACACTTTGGACCTACAAGGGAAACAACAACAACAAAATGGGACTTATGAAACTTGTAAATATTTCCAGAAGCATAATCAAATACTTTTTTATTCAACCCAACCCGACATGACATGATTAGTTCACCTGGAGAAGGACGATAAGGAGAGGAGTCCCAGCAGGAACTCCAGGGCGTAAAAGAGTAGCAGCACGGCGCCGAGGATGAACTCCAGCCGCAGGACGAAGGTCTGGAGCAGCAGGAAGTAAACAGCCAGCGCCGTGCAGGGGAACAGGATGAAGAGCGACGCACACGAGGCCAGAGAGCGCTCACACAGGTTCCCCTTCCACCCTGAAAACACCTTGAAAGCTTAGCGGTGGTGACGTGAAGTCATGTGACCGTGCTGTAGTGCCTTTATAGCCCAACATTAGCCTCCTTTAGCTTAGCGGTGGTGACGTGAAGTCATGTGACCGTGCTGTAGCTCCTTTATAGCCCAACATTAGCCTCCTTTAGCTTAGCGGTGGTGAGGTGAAGTCATGTGACCGTGCTGTAGCTCCTTTATAGCCCAACATTAGCCTCCTTTAGCTTAGCGGTGGTGACGTGAAGTCATGTGACCGTGCTGTAGTTTCTTTATAGCCCAACATTAGCCTCCTTTAGCTTAGCGGGGGTGACGTGAAGTCATGTGACCGTGCTGTAGTTCTTTTATAGCCCAACATTAGCCACCTTTAGCTTAGCGGTGGTGACGTGAAGTCATGTGACCGTGCTGTAGTTCCTTTATAGCCCAACATTAGCCACCTTTAGCTCAGCGGTGGTGACGTGAAGTCATGTGACCGTGCTGTAGTTCCTTTATAGCCCAACTTTAGCCACCTTTAGCTTAGCGGTGGTGACGTGAAGCCAAAGAGATTATTTTCCACAATATTCCAAAATCCAATGGAAAGATCTGATTGGCTTTTCAAGGAGGGAACCAGGGAGATGCCTTAAGGGTCCACTAGATAAATACAACATCCTAGCACTCTATCTGGAGTTTTGTGAGTGTAATATTGCGTTTGCCCACATGGTGGCAGCAAAGAGCAGATCTGTGGAGATGTAATAATAATATGCATCCTTATTTAAAGGAAGTTCAGGTACCGTTAGATTATTATTATTTTTCACCGTAAAAGATCCTGAGAGTCTCCAGGCCGAGGAAGAGCAGCAGCAGCACCACGTCCAGAATCAGGTTATCAGACGGGTAGGGCAGAATAATCCCTACACACAGGAACAAGAAATAAGTATGAGTATCAGCAAATAAACATTAGTTCAAGACGGAGGAAGTAGAAACATTAGATTTTAAGGAGATAAAATGTGTATTCTGTACACTTTACTGTGTCTAAACTTTATACGATGGACTCTCAGTATGCACTTTGTTTCCCTGACCCATTGTTGATTCACCTTAAAGGTCACCTATTGTGCAAAATCATGTCTCTTCTGCATCAACATGTGTCCCCTCTTCTTCACGTCTCTTCTACATCAACATGAGTCCCCTCTTCTTCATGTCTCTTCTACATCAACATGTGTCCCCTCTTCTTCATGTCTCTTCTACATCAACATGTGTCCCCTCTTCTTCATGTCTCTTCTACATCAACATGTGTCCCCTCTTCTCCATGTCTCTTCTACATCAACATGTGTCCCCTCTTCTCCATGTCTCTTCTACATCAACATGTGTCCCCTCTTCTTCATGTATCTTCTACATCAACATGTGTCCCCTCTTCTTCATGTCTCTTCTACATCAACATGTGTCCCCTCTTCTTCATGTCTCTTCTTCATCAACATGTGTCCCCTCTTCTTCATGTCTCTTCTACATAAACATGTGTCCCCTGTTCTTCACGTCTCTTCTACATCAACATGTGTCTCCTCTTCCTCATGTCTCTCCTACATTAACATGTGTCCCCTCTTCTTCATGTCTCTTCTACATCAACATGTGTCCCCTCTTCTTCATGTCTCTTCTACATCAACATGTGTCCCCTCTTCTTCATGTCTCTTCTACATCAACATGTGTCCCCTCTTCTTCATGTCTCTTCTACATCAACATGTGTCCCCTCTTCTTCATGTCTCTTCTACATCAACATGTGTCCCCTCTGTGGAAAGAGAGTAACCAAATGTCTCTCAGAGGGGCGTGGGGAGGGGCTCCTTATTTTCATCAAAAGTAACAGACAGAGAATCAGCACTTTGGAAACAGGGCTGAAACAGAGGGGGTTATGGGTAATGCTGCAATGATCTGTTTGGTGTTTCAGCCAATCAGAGACAGGCTCTGGATATATCTGAGACCTGTGATATATTGATGAAAAAGAGTATAATAGGGGAACTTTAAAGGGAATAAAATGTGACCAAACCCTGAATCTTTGGGACCTTCTTTGTATTATATACACTTTACTGTGTCTAGACTTTGTACTCTCAGTATGCACTTTGGTTTCCTGACCCATTGTTGATTCACTTTAATGAATAAAAACTGAAATGTTCCTAATACTTGAAGCTTCATTTTGTTATTCATCGGTGCAGTGGTACCATAGAGTGGTACACAATAACGGTGAAGTGTAATGTGAAGGTTTCCCCAGCAGATGGTGCTGCTCTACAATAAAACATCTCGGCGCAATGGCTTCAGAGCAATCCAGTGTCTTCTTCACGAGGTTTGTCTCATCTCACAGTAACGGAGTGACATGTTCTGACAGACCTTTATAGATGAACATCAGGATCTCTGCCAGGTAGAAGGCAGCGAAGTACCAGATGTTCAGGTAGAGGAGGACCTGCAGAGGAGTGGACGACAGCTGAGGGAGAAGGAGTCAAGGACAACAGAGGCGCGTAGTAAACACACACAATTAAACAGATTGGGGTGTGCTTCAATGTCATGAGAAGGATACAATTGGTTGGCTCCCTGCAGAGAAGAAGATACAATGATATGGTTATAAGTTGTACAATGTGCTCATTCACTCTAGCTTCTTATTTTTATATAAACATGATTGTTTTATTTTAATATATATATATGTATTCAAATGCACCACATTTTTTATTTTTGTAGTACTATATATGTCTCTGTCCCTTTAGTAGATTGGTATATATTGCAGAGTATTCAAATGAATTCTGTATATGTTATAGTGTGTGCTCCTAGATACTCCTTTGAGGTACTTGTACTTTACTTGAGTAATTCAATGTTATGC
>CADEHL010001251.1:0-35000 GCA_902827135.1 Harpagifer antarcticus | reverse complement strand
TCAGATTAGCTCCACGTCAGAAATGAGCATGCTTGATGTCTCTCTCCATAGAGGCTGAATCATCATGTTAATCACATAGCTATCATCTGCCTCAAACAGTCCTGATGCTCTTCCAGGTAATCACACATCCTGTCATGTTCACAGCTACAGCTGGGATACCTTTGTTAGCATGTTGCTCTCATGCTGGAAGAGGACTCTATGTCTTTTAGTGGGAACTGTATTCTGTGGGATATCAATTTTCTGTGAAGCACCTTGGACTGCACTTGTTGTATGTAAGGTGCTATACATATACAGATTATTATTCTGATCTCTCTCTCTGTGTGTGTGTGTGTGTGTGTGTGTGTGTGTGTGTCCGTGTGTGTGTGTGTGTGTGTGTGTGTCCTGCAGGTGATCTTGTCGCGGCAGTACGGCTCAGAGGGCCGCTTCACCTTCACCTCTCACACACCTGGAGAGCATCAGATCTGCCTTCACTCCAACTCCTCCAAGTTCGCTCTGTTCGCCGGAGGCATGCTGGTGAGGAGACTCCAGAACTGATTTAAATATAGTTTCTGTAGAAGCACGTTAAAAACACTTCAAGACAAGCGGCCAGGAAGCTGCTTAAACGCTGACTCGTTTCTCTCTTTTTAAGATTCAAGGCTTTTATTGTCGTTTGTACAGAGCTATAGATAAATCAATGAAACAGTTCACAGGCTTGAGTATTTCCATGTCATGTTACTTTCTGCTTCTTCTCCTCTACAGTTCAGAGGTACATGGTGTACTTCTACTCCACTACATGTATTTAATACCTTTAGTTACTTCACAGATCTGGATGAATGATGTGAAATATGATCAAGTGTTGAATCAGACTGTAGTTCCACCTGGAGTAAATCCACCAGCTACCCTGCAGTCTACAAAGTACTTCAGACTAGCTGCTCCTCCACCAGCTACCCTGCAGTCTACAAAGTACTTCAGACTAGCTGCACCTTCACCAGCTTTGAGAACACTTTCATGATCAATCATTATAAAACAAATCATATATATTATTCTGAAATGGACCAATCTGCACAACGAATACTTTCACTGTCTTTCACTATATTTAGATGAGAATACTTTCCTACTTTCACTTGAGGAACATTTTGAATGCAGGACTTTTACTGTAACAGAGTATTCCTACACTCTGGTACTTCTACTTTCACTCAAGTACAAGATCTGAGTACTTCTACTTTAACTCAAGTACAAGATCTGAGTACTTCTACTTTTACTCAAGTACAAGATCTGAGTACTTCTACTTTTACTCAAGTACAAGATCTGAGTACTTCTACTTTTACTCAAGTACAAGATCTGAGTATTTATACTTTTACTCAAGTACAAGATCTGAGTACTTCTACTTTTACTCAAGGACAAGACCTGAGTACTTCTACTTTTACTCAAGTACAAGATCTGAGTACTTCTACTTTTATTAAGTACAAGATCTGAGAACTTCTACTTTTACTCAAGGACAAGATCTGAGTACTTCTACTTTTACTCAAGTACAAGATCTGAGTACTTCTACTTTTACTCAAGTACAAGATCTGAGTACTTCTACTTTTACTCAAGTACAAGATCTGAGTATTTATACTTTTACTCAAGTACAAGATCTGAGTACTTCTACTTTTACTCAAGGACAAGACCTGAGTACTTCTACTTTTACTCAAGTACAAGATCTGAGTACTTCTACTTTTACTCAAGTACAAGATCTGAGTACTTCTACTTTAACTCAAGTACAAGATCTGAGTACTTCTACTTTTACTCAAGTACAAGATCTGAGTACTTCTACTTTTACTCAAGTACAAGATCTGAGTATTTATACTTTTACTCAAGTACAAGATCTGAGTACTTCTACTTTTACTCAAGGACAAGACCTGAGTACTTCTACTTTTACTCAAGTACAAGATCTGAGTACTTCTACTTTTATTAAGTACAAGATCTGAGAACTTCTACTTTTACTCAAGGACAAGATCTGAGTACTTCTACTTTTACTCAAGTACAAGATCTGAGTACTTCTACTTTTACTCAAGTACAAGATCTGAGTACTTCTACTTTTACTCAAGTACAAGATCTGAGTACTTATACTTTTACTCAAGTACAAGATCTGAGTACTTCTACTTTTACTCAAGGACAAGACCTGAGTACTTCTACTTTTACTCAAGTACAAGATCTGAGTACTTCTACTTTTACTCAAGTACAAGATCTGAGTACTTCTACTTTTACTCAAGTACAAGATCTGAGTACTTCTACTTTTACTCAAGGACAAGACCTGAGTACTTCTACTTTTACTCAAGTACAAGATTTGAGTACTTCTACTTTTACTCAAGCACAACAGTGCAACACAATAAAACGGTTAAAAATATTGCAAGTAAATACAAATAAACTAGAATAGAAATAGTGCAAGTAGAGTCTACAAGTAATTGGAATATGATATATTAGATAAATAATTAGTAAGTTGCGAACAGATGTTATGGATGTTGTTTCAACAGCTCAGGTGTTTATCGGTCTTATGGCCTGTGGGGTGAACGGTCCCTGAGTCTGGTGGTTTCACACCTGCAGCAGACAGATCCGTTAGTTGTGTGACTCCTTGCTGCCCCTCTCTAAATGCTCGTTGTGTTGCAGAGGGTTCACCTGGACATCCAGGTGGGGGAACACGCCAACAACTACGCTGAGATCGCTGCTAAAGACAAGCTGACGGAGCTGCAGCTGAGAGTCAGACAGCTGGTGGAGCAGGTGGACCAGATCCAGAAGGAGCAGAACTACCAGAGGGTCAGTGTTAGGAAAATCTCACTGGTCTCCGGCTTGAGCTTCAACCTCAGGATCCATGTATCTGTGATCCTCTCCAGAATGGAAGTATCATCACATACAGAGCATCAGCTAGTTCCTGAGCAGTGTCCTTCACATGCTGATATCCAAGAGAGGGAGTTACACAGTCACAAGATGGAGGGGTACCGGTTGTCATGTACAAAATACTGAGTTGTTTCTAAAAATGTTGGCTTTTTCTCAAAATCTAAAAATTCTGCATTTTTCTAAAAAATCTCACTTTTTTCTAAAAATCTAAAAATTATCACTTTTTCTAAAAATTATCACTTTTTCTAAAAATTATCACTTTCTCTCAGAATCTCAAAATTCTGACTTTCCAAATATTCTCACTTTTTCTAAAAATTATCACTTTTTCTAAAAATTATCACTTTTTCTCAAAATTCTCACTTTTTATAAAAATCTCAAAATTCTCACTTTTTCTGAATACTTCAAAATGTTAACTCTCCCTGGTCCCCGGCTTTAGCTTCAATCTCAGGATCCATGTATCTGTGATCCTCTCCAGAATGGAAGTAGTCATCACATACAGAGCATCAACTAGTTCCTGAGCAGTGTCCTTCACATGCTGATATCCAAGAGAGGGAGTCACACAGTCACAAGATGGAGGGATAGAAAGCAGTATTCAATGTTTACTTAAGATTAGCTCCACGTCAGAAATGAGCATGCTTGATGTCTCTCTCCATAGAGGCTGAATCATCATGTTAATCACATAGCTATCATCTGCCTCAAACAGTCCTGATGCTCTTCTAGGTAATCACACATCCTGTCATGTTCACAGCTACAGTTGGGACACCTTTGTTATCATGTTGCTCTCATACTGGAAGAGGACATTCAGTATCTTCCCAACAGTCAGTACCAGTACTAAAGCATGGTAGTTGAAGGGACATCCAACATGGGACACAGAAGGAGGGACAGGAGTTGTTTAAGACGTTTGAACTCCATTTGAAAGTGAATATTTTTAGATTATTACGCATAATACTACTACATTAACATTATTACTTATACATACTAGAGGTGGGAGTAAGTCAGGGGTGTCCACACTCTCTTCACAGAGGGCCACGCACAGAAAAATATACAAAGGGCCGGGCCGCTCACTAGAGGTATATTGCCTCATTAGTTCAGTTAGAAAATCAATCAAATGTAGGTCAATGATGCTTGATACTTGAACATGCTTTGAGAAACCCAACAGCCTAAATCCCAGCTCTCCAGAGGGTTTCCTTTATTCAGTTATAAGACGTGTTGGCAGCTCATCCCTTAAAACAGAAGCTTCAGATTGATTATAAAAAGAGGAAATATGAAGGTAGATTTCAAGCTTGTTATGGAAATAAGTTCCCAACTTTAATGGACAGAATTTATTTGAAAAGTGGGTTTTTTAACACATGAACTCTGTGTAATATGTTGTGTGTGTGTCCTCAGTACCGTGAGGAGCGTTTCCGGCAGACGAGTGAGAGCACGAACCAGCGCGTCCTCTGGTGGTCCATCGTCCAGACCCTCATCCTCGTGGCCATCGGCATCTGGCAGATGAGACACCTCAAGAGCTTCTTCGAGGCCAAGAAACTGGTGTAGACGTGTGTGTGTGTGTGTGTGAAAGAGTGTGTGTGTGTGTGTGAGAAAGAGTGTGTGTGTGTGAGAAAGAGTGTGTGTTTGGTCTCAACTGATTGAGGAAGTGCTGAGAAGAACAACTGCAAAGAAGATGGGACGCAGGTGGAAATCCAGCTGCGTGAAAAAACATCCTTAGATAATAATTATAATAATATTAATAATTATACAATGTATTTATGTAGACGTCTTTAAACGGAGTTGCTTTCACACAAAACATTTCATACCCAGAATTTCACTAAAAAGGCAGAAACTTAACATAGACAAACATGAAAGCAATTCTGCAAAAGGTTTTTAAAGTGATTTTATTTTAAATAATTGCAGCCCTGATTTTACGTTAATATTATTATCATCATTACTGGGTTTTGTTGTTCCCGTTGTTCTTGTAGACTATCAGGGCAAAATGTGACGACTGTATTTATTTAGTTCTGCTTCTCTTTCGTCAGAGTTAAACCCGGCAGTCGAGTTTTGAAAAGCTTCTTTCTGTCTCCTCTCTGCGAGGACGGCGTCGCGTGTTACTGGCCAACGAGAGATTCCATTTTAAGCCAATTATAATCTGGATTCAAGTCATTTCTTTTCTATTTTCGGGCAGGAATGTAACGTGGATGTGTTGCAACTGAACTAATCAGTACTGTTGCTTCAGAGCGACTTCCCCCTCATGATTGATCGTCTGTCTGCGAGAACACAGGAAGTGGCAGACATCACATGGAGTGAAACGAGCTTTTAATCCTGCTGGATCGTAGCTTTTTTCTTTTATCCGCCTCATTGCCACATATCAGGTTTGATCCCCGTCTGATTCAGATTCAAACCGACGGTGTTTCTCGACCGAAATCGAGCTTTTTGAGATGGAAAACGTTGCCGTGAACGCATCAGATGTTGCATCAAAAATTATTCGAAATTGAATGATCACATGATCTTAACCTCAAGGTGTTTGAAATTCTTTTAACCCTATAATTAAATCATTCAGCTTCCGTTCTGAATCTGAGGAGTAAGAAATGTCCCCCCATCTTTCAGATTTAAAACACATTTTGAGAAATACTAAGTGTTTCCCTCCTCAGCCTTCAAGAGTGACATCCTTGTTTTATTGTTTTCTTCCTCTCTGGTGGTTTGTGTGAGTTTTATGTTGCTGGTAGTTTTCAGAAATGTTTTCCGGGGTTAGAAGAAAGATTTTGGAGGAGGGCTTTGGTTTTATTTTTAGGGAGATTTTTGTCCATCTGTCTGGAATTGCACTCAAAAATAAAGTTTGTCACATTTGTTCAATTGTTTCTTTCTTGAAATATTCCTCATTTAAACATTATTAATGTCACTCTAGGAGGTTTTCAAATGCTGTAACTATTTTCTTTATAGGGCGGATAATTCGACAGAGGCAATGAAACTTAAAGGTGGGTAAGTTTGAGGAACCTACTCAAGATACACTTTTTAGTTATATTCCATGGAATGCTCTTAACATCCCGATAGCAATGAATATCTGAAGTGCTTTGACAACAAATCCATAACAAATGTCATCTGTAGAAAGCTCGACCAATCATCTGAGCCGGCTAAAGTAACTGGATGGCCTACCTGCCTGTCAGCCTTCCATCGGGGCACACACTGATCTCGTGCCCTCTTTATCTACCTTCTTTGGGGGCCACAAGCAGTTGCCTGCCTTGCCTGTTCGCAAGCGGCGCCCCTGACACAGACCCATAAAGTTAAGTAGCAATACTACACTGTACAAATACATCTATAAAAATAAAGCAGTAATAGCCTATGTATTTTTAAAGTCAAAACTATTCATAACATGTATTAGATAATTGTACGAAATGCACCAAAACAACATAACGTGACACTTCAGTGTTTCTTTATGCCAAATCTCTACATTATTACTTACACATTAATCCGTTAGCCACCTCAATATGTTTGCCTTTCATTTCCAGTGGTCTAATTATTATATTCTGTGATAAATATATTTAAAAAAACACATTAGATGTATGTATTCTTCATATATTTGTGGGTAGTAAATCGGAGTAAACACTCTGTTTACGGCCCGTCCACACGGCGGCGTGCGTTCCCATTCGGTTTCGATGGGGTGACGTCACGCTTTGCCGAACTGCATTGTGCTTCCGTCGCTTCGCTCTGCTCTCACGTTGCTCGCTTCAAACGTTCAACTTTTGAAGCTTCGAAGGAAGCGCCAGCCAATCAAATCCCGTGTATGCACATCTTGAATACAAACGCTAGCCAATCAAACCGCGTGAATGCTGTGAGAGCCATACCGCGGGTCATTTCTTCATGTTCCAAAAAATGGAGGAAAAAATAATTGTAGCGGTAGGGAATCACCCGGGTTTGTACGACCAGTCCATGTTTACCTATCGGGATACACACCGGAGGAACCAGGCATGGAGGGAGGTGGCAGAGACAGTGGGTCACACTGGTAGGTTTTCTCCTGTTTGGGGAGTTTATATCCAGTGTACTTCGTTTGAATGGACAGCTAGCAGGCATAGCAAGTGTTTAGCCAGCATGCAATGTTGCATACAATAGCACCATAGACATTAATGTCATAAATGTTCATCAAGTGTGTATGGGCATAGATATGTCTCATAATTATTTGTGTGAACATAAAAATAATTTGTGTGTAAATATGTGATGTGTAAATGTAAAACACCATCCACAAATGCATTTAAAAGATTTGCAAACTCACAAATAAATGTGCAAGTGTAAAACGGATCTGCAAATACGCTAAATATTTTCACAAATAAAAAAAAGATCTGTGAATATCTCTTTAACATTTACAACTTTCGATCCGGCATTTGTGAATTCATTTTGTATTTGCCGACCAAAAATGCGCTTGCGGATCGTCTTTTTACACACACGGAATTTTGAGACATATTTTCCGCCGCTCTCGGCTAAAATCTACTCGTGTCACTCGGTGATTTTCGGAAACCACGTGATGGCCCGCTGATGACTACATTTCCGCATGATTTCAAAGTAAGAGCGTGATGGTTTGTTTAATGCTCTGTTTTTATATTATAATGAACAGCGGAACGTTAGATGCATTCTTCATCACCATCATCATCATGTTATAGTGATACAGTTAGTTTGTGTTAGTTTATTGGATCAATATAGCATATATCGAGCACATGCATTGATGTGGAAGTACAGGCTATACTATAGCCTACGCCACTTTCGGGTCCCGGGGGAGCAGCTGGCAGCGAAGCAGCCCAGATTAAACTCTTTCTTCATTGTTTGTTGTGTATTCAGTCAAGCGGGTCGAAGTTACAAAGCACTTCACATCTTATTAATCGGCCTAATTTTACTTTACCAGTGCAGTAATAAAGTAATATGTAGAAAAGCACCGTATTTAGGTCAGCCTTCATAGTAAGGCTACATTAAATGTTATAATATTCATCGTGTCCTTTCTACTATATATGCATCTATTCCTGTCTATTGCTTTCATTTGTATTTAATGTTATTGTGTTTATACTTGTTTCCACACATTTCACAATTTGGGATGAATGAAGTATCTATATGATATCCATCTGTCTATCTACCTATCCATCTATCTACCTGTCTATCTGTCTGTCTGTCTGCCTACCTACCTACCTACCTACCTATACCTGCCTGCCTACCTACTAGTTGTTTTGTTTGGAAAGGTTTTGTCATTGTATTGCTCTTTACCGGCACCTGCAGAGTACAGGACTTTACATTGTACTTACAATTTTACATTGTAACTTTGACCCGCTTGACTGAATACACAACAAACAATGAAGAAAGAGTTTAATCTGGGCTGCTTCGCTGCCAGCTGCTCCCCCGGGACCCGAAACGCGTATAGCCTGTACTTCAACATCAACGAAAGTGCTCGATATATGCTATATTGAACCAATAAACTAACTGTATCACTATAACATGATGGTGATGATAAAGAATGCATCTAACGTTCCGCTGTTCATTATAATAACAAAACGGAGCATTAAACAAACCATCACGCTCTTACTTTGAAATCATGCGGAAATGTCGTCATCAGCGGGCCATCACGTGGTTTCCGAAAATCACCGAGTGACACGAGTAGATTTTAGAGCGGCGGAAAATATGTCTCAAAATTCCGTGTGTGTAAAAGACGATCCACGAGCAGAGATTTGAGATCCGCAAGCGCATTTTTGGTCGGCAAATACAAAGTGGATTCACAAATGCCGGATCGAAATCACATATTTACACATTATTTTTATGTTCACACAAATAATTATGAGACATATCTATGCCCATACGTGTGACATGTAAAACCTTTTATGCAAATGACAGATAAAGGGATTTGGTTTTCATTAATGGAGGAATAATTTAGTAAATTATTCAAGTAATTCAAGAAATTAACTTTATTATTTCATTTCATTAGAGGAAGGGTGCAGGACAAGGTGGAAGTCACTGAGGGACAGGTTCAGGAGGGAGAACACTAGGGATAAAGAAGCCAAAAGAAGCGGGGCAGCGTCGTCAGGGGAATATAAGCCCTGGCGTTTCACGGCAGTGATGGGATTTTTAACCCCATTTATCACTGACCGTGAGACGTCCAGCAATGTCCCCCTGCAAACCCTGCCTCCATCCCCCTGTACTACTCCTGACCCTCAACTCTCCAGCCCGCTGCCAGAGGAAGAGAGCCAGCTAGGTGACAGTCAGCCAGCCAGCACGCCGTGGCAGGGCAGACAGGACAAGAGGAGGAGAATGTGGAGGACCGGGGGAGAAGGAGAAGGGAGATGTCGTCCTTTGAGAACGGGTTGCTGTCAGCCCTCGGTCCTCTGTGCATGCCACCACCTCGACTTCGACGAGGACGAGTTATTTTTCCGGAGCCTCTTGCCTTCAATGAGAAGGCTGTCAATAGCAAAGAGGGCAAGAGTCAGATTTGCTATTCACAAAGCTATTTTTGAGGCAGAGCTGGAGGAGGAAGAAAACTGATTTACCCTTTTTTTTTGTTATTCACACATACTGATCCACACTACATGTTTTTACACTCATCACTGCACACACTTCACTCACAACATTACATAAATAAAAGTTATTTAAAGTATGTTATGGCTATACTGTGTCTTCACTTGTTCGTTTGTCAGTTGCAACATACCAGAAGCTTCATGTGTGTCGATATATAATGTGCTGTCTTCTGTATAATTGTTCATGTGAAAACTATGAGTGGTTTATCAGTAAAAACAGGGCTGAAGGAAAAAGGTTGTTAGTCATATCATAATATCAATTAAAGAAACATGTTTATTAGGGAATGTTTGATTTTTAAATGGCTCATTTGGAATATTTTATTTTTAAAGAAGATGTAGCTCTTAAAAGAGCTTTTGGTTTGGTGACACCCAAGCGGCAAACTCTGGGGAAGAGTCGGGACGCCAATACGGAAGTGCCACACACTGCAGTTCATACTAGGGATGCTCCGATCGCCAATTTCGGGGCCGATCGCCGGAATCAGTATCGGCCAATACCGATCGCCGATCCGATCGAGTGGGCGTGGCCTAAATGGAAGATTTAAACATCACTTTAAATCTTCCATTTAAAGTGATGTTTAAAACTCAGTTAGGGCTCATTCACTGGAGCTTCCACAAACAACAACCAACTTAATTATTACATTCAAATGATGTACATTATTCAAGTTTACATTCACTTTGGAGAATAACACGGAGAGATGAGCGGAAGCGCTCTCTTTTCCTCTCCCCCCCTCTCTCCCTCTCCTGACAGCCGGTCAGTATCTCATGCAGCTCACTGATCCAGTAATGAGTGACTCGACAGTGAAGAATACATATATTTATAATGACTAGTTTAGCTTGTTCCAGAGGTAGATAAAAAGTGTGTTAGGTCTAACTCTTGTGTGTTTCGCTCCGCTCACCGGTCCGGCGGGACCGGTGAGCGGGATTTCTGGATTTCTGCTTCACGTTGCATACCGGTATTTTACTGTCTTTTTCGGACACCTTAAAATACTGCCAGACCAGTGAAGCCATTCTGGCGAGCTTGTTTTGCCGCACACAGAGAAAAGTGTCATGTATTGTACGTCATGTGATCGGCTCTCGCGATCGGCATGTTTAGAGAGTGAGTATCGGCCGATTTCGATCGGTGACCGATCGATCGGAGCATCCCCTAGTTCATATATTGGCCGCTAGTGACTGGCTGCAGAAAGGAGCAATTTCCATAGACCCCCATGTTAAAATGCCCAACTTTACAGCAGAACAAAATATGTTTCTACCCATGGATGCAACACATATTATTATGAATATAGTTAGGTTCCACCTTCATGATTATGGATCTGTGAGTGAATTGTTTTCTAACACGACCCTTTTATTTATATTAGGTCTTAAAGTTTTTGGATAAATTAGGGCGTGGTCACTTTGAGTGACGGCTCTGTCAAGTGACTGCTGCTGCTAGCTTCTCGTCTCTCTGCTAGCAGCTCCGTGAAGCTACAGGGACTCTGCCTGCTCAGTTCATCCAGGGAACACAACTTGAAGCCGGCCGTGGTTGTTTGTTCTTCATGCTTATATATCGGACTATTGTGACTCGCTCTGCGGTTAAAACAGACGGTGCATGAATGCGGTTTTGCGGTAAGTGAAAATCGAGTACTTTATTTATGTGTTAATGATTTTAATCGGCTACGTAATGAATGTTAAGGCTTGGTTTAGTGTGTAAGCGAGTGGTAGCTACATCGGTGCTAACGATGCTAATCGTAGCCTCCAAGTTAAAACCATAGACTGTATATATAAAGGTTAAAACGAAATAGACAAGTGTTAGAGCGTTAAGTGGGATAATACTGTAGAACAAACAGCTTCTGTTTGAGGTTATAAAATAAGGTCATCCTTGTAACTTAGAGAGATATTTTATTAACGCCAACACAAGAAAACCACACTAACAGTCCATCTTCAAATCTACAAAGACTATCTCCAGCACTACAGTAACGCAGTCAAAGCAGCCCGGTCTAATTACTACTCACAACTCATTCAGTCTGGCTCCAGCAACCCCAAGCGTCTGTTCTCCACCATCAGCAAACTTCTCAAACCCTGTGACAACGCCACCTCATCCTTCACCACCGAACAGTGCAACTCCTTCCTCTCGTTTTTCCAAACCAAAATCAGCAACATTTACAGCAATCAGACACCCTGATCAGCACCCCCCACCTCCCCTCCTGGCTCCCCCCCTTCACCTCACACCCCCTGTCCCACTTCTCCCCTGTGACCCCCATGCAACTGTCCGACTTCATGACTGGAATTAACTCCACCTGCACACTTGACCCAATGCCCTCCAAATGTGTTAGAGAGAGCCTCCCTGCCATCTCCCAACTCATCGCCACCATCATTAACTCCTCCCTCAGATCTGGATCAGTTCCCCCCTCTCTCAAACTGGCTGCTGTCACACCCATTCTCAAAAGACCTGGACTCACACCTGACATCATGTCCAACTTCCGGCCCATCTCAAATCTCCCCTTTCTGTCAAAAATACTTGAACGTGTCGTTGCCTCTCAACTTAAAGCCCACCTCAGCTCCAATGATCTCTTTGAGCCATTTCAATCCGGTTTCCGATCAAAACACAGCACCGAAACAGCTCTTCTCAAAATCACAAACGACCTCCTCCTCTCCTCTGACTCCGGCAACCTTAACATCCTCATCCTCCTCGACCTCACCGCAGCATTCGACACCATCAACCACGCCATCCTGACTCGAATCATCACTCAACATCACCGACACTGCACTCTCCTGGCTGAAATCCTACCTCACCGACAGACATCAGTTTATCAACATCAACAACTGCACCTCCTCCACTGCTCCTCTGTCCCAAGGTGTCCCCCAGGGTTCGGTGCTTGGCCCCCTCCTCTTCATCCTCTACATGCTCCCCCTTGGCAAAATAATTCGTCGCCACAACCTTCAATTTCACTGCTACGCCGATGACATCCAACTTTATATCTCAACAAAATCCATCACCCCCACAACACACTCCACTCTCACCAACTGTCTCTCAGAAATAAAAGCATGGATGCAAACAAACTATCTCCAACTGAACAGTGCCAAATCAGACATCATCATCATTGGCCCCCCATCCCGTATCAAAGACATCCAGAATTTCAACTTCACCATTGACAGCCACACTCTATCTCTCCCCCCCCCCCCTCACATCCGCAACCTCGGAGTCATCTTCGACAGTCAGCTCAAATTCAACCACCACATAAATCACATCACCAGGACCGCCTTTTTCCACCTCAAAAACATTGCCCGTCTCCGCCCATCACTCTCCTCCTCTGCTGCTGAAACCCTGATTCATGCATTCATCACATCACGACTCGACTACTGCAATAGCATCCTCCACGGCATACCATCCAACCTCCTCAATAAACTCCAACATATCCAGAACTCTGCTGCCCGCCTCCTCACCCACACCCGCTCCCGAGACCACATCACTTCCGTCATCCAGAACCTCCACTGGCTCCCCGTCCGTCAAAGAATCAACTTCAAAGTCCTCCTCATTACTCACAAAGCCCTCAACAATCAGCCCCCCCCCCTACCTCACAGACTTGCTGCACCACCACACCCCTTCCCCCTACCTCACAGACCTGCTGCACCACCACGCCCCTTCCCCCTACCTCACAGACCTGCTGCACCACCACGCCCCTTCCCCCTACCTCACAGACCTGCTGCACCACCACACCCCTTCCCGCTGCCTCCGCTCATCAGAAGCCAACCTCCTATCCATCCCCACCCGCACCAATCACCGGACCTGGGGGGACAGAGCCTTCTCCGTCGCTGCCCCCTCCCTCTGGAACTCACTCCCCCAACCCATCAGAGACTGCACTGACCTCACCACCTTCAAAAAACTTACAAAAACTCACCTCTTCAATCTGGCTTTTAATGTGTGATTGTTTACTATATATTTATTTGTTGTTCCTTCCTTTTCCCTTCACTATATCTGTAAAGCGTCTTTGAGCACCTGTAAAAGCGCTAACAAATTAAATCTATTATTATTATTATTATGTAGGAACTGTATGCATCGCTAAGGTTAATTTAAATTGGCTATGCTCAAGTATGTAGACAAGCTAACGTTGAAGTAGTGTATGTGAAATCAACCTCATAAGATGTGTGTATATTACAATTATTAATGTCATATTTCAAGATGATTACTTAGATATTTCAATATGGTTGGTTGAGCTGGAGTTCATTATTGAGCTTACACGTTAACGTCACAGTCATCTGAAGAACGAACCCAAACCTTGTTTTTATTAATTGCATTACCAAATGGATATCAAATAAACAGTAAGCATTGGTAACACAACTTCCAAAGTTACAGGAAAATAAAAAGGACCCTGACTCGGACAATACACAACCCAACATGTTCAACAGAAGATAATCAGTTATATTGTTTGTACACATGGTACTTCATATATCTGTGTGTTTAAGGTGTCCAGGTGATGCAGACGGGCTGGACCAGAGAGTGAGAGACAGAACTGGACTCCTCACAGCAGTGAACTTCAGCTCAGGTACAAAGACTCACAAAGAATCAAGAAAGATATTGGTTTAAATGAATGAAGTATTGACTTTAATACACTGATATACATTCCATTAAACAATACTAAATACTAGATCACCTACACATCAGTGAAGTTGAGGGTTTTTCCATGCAAAAAGTTACATTTGCTCGCTGCAAAAGTAGAGCAATGTTCTACTTTTGCCGCCTCGACGGAGGCGTCAGCCAATCGAATCGTATGCCAGTGCAAGCTCTAGCGTCAACGCACGCCGCTGTGTGGACGGGCCGTTACGGCCCCTACACACGGCGGCGTGCGTTATCGCTTGCCGGCGGGGGGGGCTGCAACTCGACCAACAACCAATCACATGAATCTCCCGCCCCAGACACACAAGCATGCGGTTTGATTGGCTAGAGCTTGCACTGGCATATGATTCGATTGGCTGACGCCTCCGTCGAGGCGGCAAAAGTTGAACATTGCACAACTTTTGAAACGAGCAACGCCAGCAACGCTCCACGTCGCTTCCCAAAATGCAGTTCGCCTAAAAGTGACGTCACCCCATTCAAAGTGAATGTGCAGAAGCGTTGGAAGCTTCAACGCATGCCGCTGTGTGGACGGGCTGTTAAGTTATTAAGAACAGTACTTGTGTAAACGTAGTTATATCTTCAACATTAATCTACCAAAAACAATCGAGTAATGTTCCTTCAATGTTATAAAAGTCACTTAAGAAGGAATGTGGGATATATTTTCAATTTTAATAAAGAAAGAAATAAGTGTCTGGTTCCTAAAGGTAAATAAAACTCCTGATCCAGTTTTACTCACTGGTTGTTTGATATCTGGTGTTTTTCTTCTCAGACCCATTTTGTATTTATAATAAGAAAAATAGAGTTATCAAAAGCCCTATATTAAACTCATTTAATTACAGACAATAGGTTTATTTTGTATAGAGTAAACAGTAAAACTATTCACATGACCTGGAAGTTATTGAAGAAATATGATGTTTCCCATAAATAATACTAATACAACATATTTAAAGTATTAAAATAAGAGGTGTGTCCTTAGTTTGATCAGTACTGATAGTGAATCATTATTCTAATGTTTCCATAAATGATACAAATATAAAATATTATTATGAGAATCAAAATCTAATTAAAAGTGGTGTGTTCAACAAATGCAAGGCAAGTTTATTTATATATCACCTTTCAACACAAGGCAATTCAAAGTGCTAAAAATGTAAGACATTAAGAAAATAGCATTTAAAGACAGTCATTCAAAAGCAAAGATAATAAAATCAACATTACAAGACAAAATACATGATGTATGCTCTAGAGTGGATTTGTTTCACATTCACACGATCAGGAAGCTGTCGATGTATTAAAACAAACATTGTTCTTGTGTCATTGAAAAGTCATTTGTTGATGGTCCCTAAGTGAAAGCCTCGTTTCGCGGAGAAGATAGAGCGAGAAAACTGACGCTCATCCAACCTGAAACTAACTTCACCGTGGTCTAATATTAGATAGATAGATAGATACTTTATTGATCCCAATTAGGGACATTTTAGTTGAGGGCTTAATTGAAGATGTGCAAGAGGAAATACATTCAAACATAAATCAAATCTAACATAATTAGCTTGCAGAACGTGTCTTTATGAGATCTCGCTTTGCACAATGGTTTAGTCCGCCTGCAGCACTGGGAGAAGAGGAGGAATAGGAGGAGGAGGAGGAAGAGGAGGAGGAGGGATTCAGGGACCAGATGATGCTGTCAGAGAGGAGGAGGAGGAGGATCAGAAACACCGAGCTCTCCATCCCATGTGCTTGGCAGAGAAATAAAGGATAATGGGCTCGGATCCTGTCATGTGCTGCTAGAATAAACCTGAATAGCGTCGCCTGGGTTTAAAGAAGGACTATAATAATAATCAATTTGATCTTTTCCTGAAAATGCTTCCCTGCTCTTCATCCGCGCAGATGGAGGGATGCGAGGAGCCGCACACACACACGGAGGTAAACCGATACAAAACATTAAGAAAGAGCTAATTTGTCTCTCCATATGCGATGTATTCTGTATACAAAGCATTATGAATGTGTCCGGATATTAGTGCATGTGTTCCCGGCTAAAAAAGGAACATTTTCACGGTGATATCGGCCGGTGTGACTCGCCGGCCGGCTACTCCTGGAGGTTTTTTGTAGACATGAAAGAGCCGGACCCCTCCCTAAATCTGCTGCTCCTCTCGACATTCAAGCAGAGAGGAAGGATCTCACTTTATATTCATTCCGGGGATCTTAAAGGCGGTTTCATGGCAACGTTTCATGATTTCTAAATGGATTTGGGTGGTTTTAGAGAGAAATGTGCCTGTCAGTCTGAATTCTGGGTTAAATGTCTGATTGTATTCCCCTAATAATGAGAAGTAGCCTCAGGTTTGAACATGAGAACATCTCAGTAGAATAAAACATAATTATTCTATTCATCACTTGCCTCTAATCTAGCATTTCATGTAGTATTTTACCCTAAAATCAGTAAGAATATAGTGGACATTGACCCCCAACTCCCTCTGGGGATGATGCCTTGCTTAATTAATCACCAAAGGAATTGTGTTATAGTAGCTTAGCCATTAGCTCCACCCTTTGACTTACAAGGAAAACCATTCTGTAACAACGACTTGCTCAATTATTGGAGTTAAACTGGGAGCTAAACCATTACAGTGTTTGATAATGCCTTGCTTTCCACATTGACCTACATTCATTTTGCGACACACCTATAGAAGTGTCCAAATAAAGCTACCTATTTGATCCCCCAACCCTATAGGTGTGTTAATGCCTTGCTAATGTAGTTGACCTATATAAAGCGGAATGGATCACTCATTCTTCTTGAGGCATTGTGGTGCAGGAATGAGTCCTAAACCTGGAAATGAGTCAGCATTTTAGCACTTCCTGTTTCCTCATCAGGGACTGTTTCTTGCAATTATCCAAAATCCAATGGAAAAGTCCGATTGATTTTTTGTTGAGGGAGCCCTTGGGATGCTAACGTTCATGAGAGCTTGTACTACCTTTATGTTGACATGTTTGTAATTCATCTCTTATGAACTATATAGAAATTAAGCATAACATATATACACAAGTGCTGACAAGGTGGTTGATTAATCGCTTTATAGTTGAGTATCAAGTCAATTTACTTGCTAAAAAAGCGGATATATGTGTCCAGTTTGAGGATTGTATAATATTTGTCACTAAAGAAACTGATATAGATTAAACATGAACATAATCTTTGGTTTTGTGCTAATTGACCCAAACCCCGCATGTGTTTGAAAGACCCTCTCTATATGAAACCTATTCTCTGTCCATCTGATTGAACAGAAGCTAATTTAAAATGTTGGGTCCTGATGGAGGGCCGTCCCCCAGCTGGTGCATAAATCAATGTGCCTCCGACCTTTGTTAAAAGCTCAGCTGGTGCACACGCCCCGCAGAAAAGAGGAATTAGTGAGCAGCCGAGCTAAGCTAGCTAGCTTAACTCAACCAGGTGTTATTTGATCGTTTCTGTGCTGCTGAGAGTCGCTGGAGATCATATCAAACCACACGTCGACATGTCATGACATAAAATGCAAACATGAAATATCACAATATTTTTGATCAAACACTTCAACATATTGTAGTGTTGACAATTCATGTATTAAAAAAAAGCTTATTTCATTTTCAGTATATATCAGTGTGTCTCTACTTTAAAGAGTCCTCTCCTGCTGATGTTCAGGTGTATATCAGTATGTAGTGTCTCTACTTTAAAGAGTCCTCTCCTGCTGATGTTCAGGTGTATATCAGTGTGTAGTGTCTCTACTTTAAGAGTCCTCTCCTGCTGATGTTCAGGTGTATATCAGTATGTAGTGTCTCTACTTTAAAGAGTCCTCTCCTGCTGATGTTCAGGTGTATATCAGTATGTAGTGTCTCTACTTTAAAGAGTCCTCTCCTGCTGATGTTCAGGTGTATATCAGTATGTAGTGTCTCTACTTTAAAGAGTCCTCTCCTGCTGATGTTCAGGTGTATATCAGTATGTGGTGTCTCTACTTTAGAGAGTCCTCTCCTGCTGATGTTCAGGTGTATATCAGTGTGTAGTGTCTCTACTTTAAAGAGTCCTCTCCTGCTGATGTTCAGGTGTATATCAGTATGTAGTGTCTCTACTTTAAAGAGTCCTCTCCTGCTGATGTTCAGGTGTATATCAGTATGGAGTATCTCTACTTTAAAGAGTCCTCTCCTGCTGATGTTCAGGTGTTATCAGTATGTAGTGTCTCTACTTTAAAGAGTCCTCTCCTGCTGATGTTCAGGTGTATATCAATATGTAGTGTCTCTACTTTAAAGAGTCCTCTCCTGCTGATGTTCAGGTGTATATCAGTATGTAGTGTCTCTACTTTAAAGAGTCCTCTCCTGCTGATGTTCAGGTGTATATCAGTATGTAGTGTCTCTACTTTAAAGAGTCCTCTCCTGCTGATGTTCAGGTGTTTATCAGTATGTAGTGTCTCTACTTTAAAGAGTCCTCTCCTGCTGATGTTCAGGTGTATATCAATATGTAGTGTCTCTACTTTAAAGAGTCCTCTCCTGCTGATGTTCAGGTGTAATATCAGTATGTAGTGTCTCTACTTTAAAGAGTCCTCTCCTGCTGATGTTCAGGTGTATATCAGTATGTAGTGTCTCTACTTTAAAGAGTCCTCTCCTGCTGATGTTCAGGTGTATATCAGTATGTAGTGTCTCTACTTTAAAAGAGTCCTCTCCTGCTGATGTTCAGGTGTATATCAGTATGTAGTGTCTCTACTTTAAAGAGTCCTCTCCTGCTGATGTTCAGGTGTATATCAGTATGTAGTGTCTCTACTTTAAAGAGTCCTCTCCTGCTGATGTTCAGGTGTTTATCAGTATGTAGTGTCTCTACTTTAAAGAGTCCTCTCCTGCTGATGTCCCGCCCCTTAGTCTATCACGTACAATGTGTTGGAGGGCTAGCCAGAAGCGCGAGTGTTACATAGTGATGTCACTGTGTTATGGAAGTAAACAAAGGAGTCCAATGGAGGCGTTTCAGGCAGGGGCAACACAGGGGTTTGAGCCCTTGGAGACCATTTACATGCATTAAAATCTATATAACACTCTACAGGGAAAGGGAAGACGCCCTAAAAGCAGAATAGGGCCTCTTTAAACATGTCTGCATTAAAATTCAGAGGAAAGAGACTGCTGACTTCACGTTGACCTTTCAGCGGTAACTGGAGATTTAAAATGTTCTTACTCAAAAGAAGGAAGTGAAGTCTGTCTGTCTCACCCTCAGTCTCCTCTCTCTCTCTGTCTGTCTGTCTCACCCTCAGTCTCCTCTCTCTCTCTGTCTGTCTGTCTCACCCTCAGTCTCCTCTCTGTCTGTCTGTCTGTCTCACCCTCAGTCTCCTCTCTCTCTGTCTGTCTGTCTCACCCTCAGTCTCCTCTCTGTCTGTCTGTCTGTCTCACCCTCAGTCTCCTCTCTCTCTGTCTGTCTCACCCTCAGCGTCTCCTCTCTCTCTCTGTCTGTCTGTCTCACCCTCAGAGTCTCCTCTCTCTGTCTGTCTGTCTCACCCTCAGTCTCCTCTCTCTCTGTCTGTCTCACCCTCAGCGTCTCCTCTCTCTCTGTCTGTCTGTCTGTCTCACCCTCAGAGTCTCCTCTCTCTCTCTGTCTGCCTGTCTCACCCTCAGCGTCTCCTCTCTCTCTCTGTCTGCCTGTCTCACCCTCAGAGTCTCCTCTCTCTCTGTCTGTCTCACCCTCAGCGTCTCCTCTCTTTCTCTCTGTCTGTCTCACCCTCAGAGTCTCCTCTCTCTCTCTCTCTCTCTCTCTGCCTGTCTCACCCTCAGAGTCTCCTCTCTCTCTGTCTGCCTGTCTCACCCTCAGAGTCTCCTCTCTCTGTGTCTGTCTCACCCTCAGAGTCTCCTCTCTCTCTCTCTGTCTGCCTGTCTCACCCTCAGAGTCTCCTCTCTCTCTGTCTGTCTCACCCTCAGAGTCTCCTCTCTCTCTCTCTCTCTCTCTGCCTGTCTCACCCTCAGAGTCTCCTCTCTCTCTCTCTGCCTGTCTCACCCCTCAGAGTCTCCTCTCTCTCTCTCTCTCTCTCTCTGCCTGTCTCACCCTCAGAGTCTCCTCTCTCTCTCTCTGCCTGTCCTCACCCTCAGAAGTCTCCTCTCTCTCTCTCTCTTCTCTGCCTGTCTCACCCTCAGAGTCTCCTCTCTCTCTCTCTGCCTGTCTCACCCTCAGAGTCTCCTCTCTGCCTGTCTCTCCCTCCTCTCTGCCTGTCTCACCCCTCAGAGTCTCCTCTCTCTCTCTCTGCCTGTCTCACCCTCAGAGTCTCCTCTCCTCTCTCTCTTTCTCTACCTGTCTCACCTCAGAGTCTCCCTCTCTCTCCTCTCTCTCTCTGCCTGTCTCACCCTCAGAGTCTCCTCTCTCTCTCTCTGCCTGTCTCACCCTCAGAGTCTCCCTCTCTCTCTCTCTCTCTCTCTGCCTGTCTCACCTCAGAGTCTCCTCTCTCTCTCTCTCTCTCTCTGCCTGTCTCACCCTCAGAGTCTCCTCTCTCTCTCTCTGCCTGTCTCACCCTCAGAGTCTCCTCTCTCTCTCTCTCTTTCTCTACCTGTCTCACCCTCAGAGTCTCCTCTCTCTCTGTCTGCCTGTCTCACCCTCGCTGCTCCTCAGGGAGATGAGAGCTGACAGAGTGTGAGACTGCAGGTAGAGACGAGAAAGAAAGTGGGACAAACGCTTCCTGCTGGAGGAGAGAGAGTTCATCCTTTTGTCTCTGAGTGCAGCGGTGACGCCCTGCGGAGACTCTCCGTTAATATCTGCATCAAGAGCAGGTCCAGCGCTATCGCTATTTAGAATACCTTGAAACCTCTCAAATATATGTCATTACTCGAATGGATGAGTCAAAACTTAAACTGGGGTGAATCAATATAATATTTGTGACAGTTGATCTATTTTAGGATGATCTATTACAGACACATGCATTTCCAAACATTCGGTCTATAGGCTGTAAAATGTATTATCTCTTCAATTTACACACGGCATCTATTGCACGTCTGTCCGTCCTGGGAGAGGGATCCCTCCTCTGGAAGTTTTTCCTTGTACGATGTGAGGGTCTAAGGACAGAGGGTCTAAGGACAGAGGGTCTAAGGACAGAGGGTCTGAGGACAGAGGGTCTAAGGACAGAGGGTCTAAGGACAGAGGGTCTGAGGACAGAGGGTCTAAGGACAGAGGGTCTAAGGACAGAGGGTCTGAGGACAGAGGGTCTGAGGACAGAGGGTCTTAAGGACAGAGGGTCTAAGGACAGAGGGTCTGAGGACAGAGGGTCTAAGGATAGAGGGTCTGAGGACAGAGGGTCTAAGGACAGAGGGGTCTAAGGACAGAGGGTCTGAGGACAGAGGGTCTAAGGACAGAGGGTCTGAGGACAGAGGGTCTAAGGACAGAGGGTCTAAGGACAGGGGTCTGAGGACAGAGGGTCTGAGGACAGAGGGTCTAAGGACAGAGGGTCTGAGGACAGAGGGTCTAAGGACAGAGGGTCTAAGGACAGAGGGTCTGAGGACAGAGGGTCTGAGGACAGAGGGTCTGAGGACAGAGGGTCTAGGAAGCGGGACAGAGGTCTAGAAGAGAGTCTAAGGACAGAGGGTCTGAGGACAGAGGGTCTGAGGACAGAGGGTCTAAGGACAGAGGGTCTGAGGACAGAGGGTCTGAGGACAGAGGGTCTGAGGACAGAGGGTCTGAGGACAGAGGGTCTAAGGACAGAGGGTCTAAGGACAGAGGGTCTGAGGACAGAGGGTCTAAGGACAGAGGGTCTAAGGACAGAGGGTCTGAGGACAGAGGGTCTGAGGACAGAGGGTCTGAGGACAGAGGGTCTAAGGACAGAGGGTCTGAGGACAGAGGGTCTAAGGACAGAGGGTCTGAGGACAGAGGGTCTAAGGACAGAGGGTCTGAGGACAGAGAGTCTGAGGACAGAGGGTCTGAGGACAGAGGGTCTGAGGACAGAGGGTCTAAGGACAGAGGGTCTAAGGACAGAGGGTGTCGTATTGTCATACTGATATTCTGTACAAACTGTGAAGTCCACTGAGACAAATGTAACATTTGTGATATTGGGCTATATCAATAAACATTGATTGAAAACAGTAAATACAAAAAGACAGGGGCAGGGGCTCAGTCAGTAGGGGTGGCAATTAAAGAGGGGTTCATCCTCCAAGTCTATCTGTTAAAAAGATAGAAGAAAAGGTCAAAGTAAAATGTCCACTAAAAGATAGTATATACAAATATTTATTCAAAACCAAGTTAAAGTAAGAACCGACTTCCTGCTTACACTATATGAGCAGAGAGGAGAAAGCAGAGACTTAAGGAAGCGCTTAGTGACATGTCGAAGATACGGAATGAGCCCATATGGAGAACGACAGGCAGCGACAGTCGGCTCCATGATCTGCAAAAAATACGAGGTGAATGCAAGACAGGCAGGAATCTAGACATTTGAGGCGGACACTTTCTCTTGTTTCAATCTTTATTGGTTGCACAAAGTTAATCTTTCTCCGCTAGTTACTTACAAGAAGCTCCTTTTTTTCAATAATAGTTTAACTTGTAAATATCCAGTACGTAAGGAAGTAGTAGTAGCTTGAATCTAGAAGGACTCTTTTCTTTGTTTGCTTTTACACATGAGTTCACTGAGTTCTCTACGACCTCCAATGAAGCGTGTGCAGATCAGCAGCATTTCAGATTCTCCACTATTTCAGAAGGCCGAAGCACATCAGCGTCCAATAAGGCAAAGAGGCAGCGAGTGCAGTTCAGATGGAGAGATGCCTTGTTAACATGAGATTAGACGGGAGAGGGAAAGACGATAAAAACAAACACGTGGTTTGGTAGAAGATCCTTCAATGCAATTGGACGTTCCTCACTGAAGATGCAACTCGGGAATCTTAGTTTACCTCAATTTAATCTTGTTTAGACTTTTGTTTTTCATCAATTATTTTTTATCTGTACCGATGATTCAACCAGGCAAACATTTGTGTTCAACCATCTTGTTTCCATAAATGTATTTTATGCCAACTTGGAACATGGTGGGTGGTTTTCTGCCTTTGTCGAAAGAGAGTTATTAGATTTGGAAACGCATTTGTTGAAAGGGGGCGAATATTAAACTCACATGCTGTTTCTGTTCTTTCAATCTCTCCAGATATATCTTACATTGTCTTCAAACATGGCCAATACTACACTGTAAAACCCGACAAGTTAATACAACAAAACATTTTTTATAAACTGATATTTTTGAGTAACACTTATACCTTAACTTAATGTTTTAAGTTAAGTATAATCTTATTAATTGAGTTCTATTTATAGTCATTTGAAGTGACACAAACGTATTGTTTTAAGTTAAAGAAACATTATATATTACGTTATTTTAACTAAGATTTTTGTTAAACTCTGTCTTCAAACATGGCCAATACCAATACTAGCCAACATGAAAGAACATTTCCCAATGTGCGCCAAAAATACAAAGTTGGGTCATCGATTACAACGAAGTTTGGGTTTTACAATGAGGCGAAACTGCTCGTGCTTTGGGTTTGATTTATAGTTGGATGCTTTGTGTGTCCTTTCCAAAGATGCAGCCTGCAGTTTGTCCTTGAGTGTTGACGCAGGTTGGCACTTAATAACCTCAGTGACGTCTGCAGCTGTTTCATCGCCTTCAAAATCCACCCAGCTTCTCCACAGCTGTTCATCTTATATATAGAGCCAATAGTGCCTTTTTCTTTAGGGCAGCTGTCTCGTCAGCAGGAGCAGAAAGAGTCGATCTGTTATCAGAAGTGATGAGCTGTCGTTTGCTGAAATAAAGGCATGGGATCATTTGGAGACGAGGGAGAAAGTGCAGATTGTAGTTGGGCCAACATGTCCATATCTTCCCTCTGTGTCTCTCTGGATATTAGAATATGTTAGAGACAGACAAAGGCTGCTGTCCGATTAAAAAGCTCTTCAATGCATTCAAATGTAAAACAACCTTTACATTTATGTTCTTAATAGTGAAATAGAAAAGCACAGTTGGCCCCTTAACAAATGTAAAACGATTTGTATGAGCTAATGTTTTTAAGATCCATTTTGTCTTTTTAGAAATGGTTTGGGAGTAAACTGGGGTTTTGTAACAGCTCAGTGTAAACAGCCAGTGGTTGTGTGTGTGTGTGTGTGTGTGTGTGTGTGTGTGTGTGACTAACTGTGTGTGTGTGTGTGTGTGTGTGTGTGTCTCTGTTGGTGTCAGTGACCTGTATCCTCAGTGTGTTGTTGAACATGATGTAATGAGTCGACCTGCTGTGTTCCTGCAGTGCACCAGACTGACGGAGGAGAGAGACGAGGCCGAGAGACAACTCAAACACATCAAGAGAGGTGAGTTCAGATCCTCTGCATCTTCTCACACACACACACACACACACACACACACACACACACACACACACACACACACACACACACACACACACACTGTGTTTAAACTGCAGCTCCCACAGGATTATTGACATCCTACTAGATTTGAGTTGAGACTCATTTCAGATAATCTGCCATTGAAGTGAGATAATCAAACTTAATAAGAATGACTGACATAAGGAAAGTGACACATGTCTTCATACAAGCCAAATATACACATAACAAGTCTTTGTGTTTTCTACATTTAAGTATATATCTCATTCTTGAAATAAGAAAGATATTTTTCAGTAGTCCTAAAGACCCAAGTTGTAGTAAACGTATCATTTAAGTAGCACAGACCGCACATTTAGACAGGTGACACCTTCACTTCCTCCCCCTTCACACCTGTTCTCTCCTCACCTTGTCCTCTGAATGGCTGAGTTTAAATGAGGATGGGGGGGGGGGGGGCGTGTGCCACATGTTTCCTTGACGACTGTCAGGATATTTAAGCCAACAGTGGGAGAGCTTTTGTGTTTTAGGGCAGATTAACTTCTGATAGTAGCTGGTAGGAAGAAGGCTGCCGTCATGACGATTAACACAGGTGAGAAATTGGGGTTTTTACAGCTTGTATTGGTAATAATCAGACGATAGCTCTTATCTATCTATCTATCCATCAATCTATCGATGATGCTTACAGCTAATGTATTGGATGACCTAAAGTATTTTCTGTGTGAGACATGATACCAATGCTTAGAGGTTGTACTACATTTTGATATCACTTCAATCTAACTTTGAAAAACCCTTCAATTATGGCTCATAATTTCGCTTCCCATATTGTTAAATTACTCAAAAATGCGTCTTCTTCTAGTTTCTTAGTCTTTATTTTGGCTGCATTTGCTTTTACTTGTCGTTGTTTCCATTATATTCCTCCAAGTCTTCAAATCTTGTGACCTTTGCTTAGACTCGCCGTTTGATTGTCATTAAACAGCTCTGTATTTGGCAGCCATTGGATGAAAAACAGATTTGAGAAAGCCCTTGTCCTGCAGTGGTTTGACTTTTAAAAACTAGTGCATTCAAAATGTGGGACATTGTTTGAATATGTGGGACAAAGGATAGAAAAGCGGGTCATCTGGTCATCCTGTTAGTGTGAGGCAAGTTTCTTTCAGAGCTGCTGGATATTGACTTGTACGTTTGAATTAGTTTTGCTAAATCTGCGTGTTTTAGAGAACATTTCATTGGTGTCATTAGAGTTCAGAAAGTAACGATAGACCTCTGTGTGACAGGAAGTTGATCGAATGTGTGCAGAATGACTAAGATTGGCATCTCCTGGGGTCTTTTTCTCAATATGAAGCACACTTTAAAGACCTTTCTTGAACAATATGGTCAGTCGTTGGAATAATGCACCATATTTGATCAAGTAAGACGACACATACATCTTTTGTCCAGGCTTTGGGGACATAAAATACACAAAAGCGGAGAAAAGAGTTGAATAACCATCACAGTCCAGTCTTTAATTACTTATGTATGTATCGGACATTAATGCTGGGTTGATTTACAGTATGTCTACGTCTCTCTCTGCTAATGGATCAAGTATTTTCCTCCATATGTTGAAGTACATAGTAAGCAATAAGGTTTACTAAGGGCCGTTACTGTCAGCAGTGTTCAGTGTTTTACAGACGCAGTGAAAAATGGACTCAATGATTGTATTTCTACTTTTTTACTTGGAAACCGACCAGAACATAAAGCTGGATGTAACACATAAAGACATCTAAGCAAACGTTTGATATCTAGATTGTTTAAACACGACTCTGACCAGCTCACAGGTGTATTTTCGGTCCCATTGGGCTTCTATTTCACAGTTAAAAGGGAAATAAATGATGATACCCTGTAAGATAAACGGACCATAAGCCAAGACTTGTTGTCAGAAACATGTCAAAAACGTGTCTGCAGCATTAAAACCTGACCTAAACTATTTTACTTGGAAACCAAACAGTATGCTGGATGTAACACATAAAGACATCTAAGCTGACAAAGCAAACTTTTGATATCTTAGATTGTTTAAGTACAACTCTGACCAGCTCACAGGTTGGTCCCATTGGGCTTCTATGATGAAAACACTCTTGACTTGGAAACCAACCAGCAGATAAAGCTGGATATAAGACATAAAGAGATCTAGGCTGACACACATGGATTTTAAGTCATATTTTAAAGTTAGAAGTGAAATGAAAGATGATCCCCTCTAAGAGAAACACATGCTATGCCCTTTGGTTAACCAGACTTGTTGTCCAAAACGTGTCTGAAGCATCACAACCTGACCTAAGTGTTGCGAGTCAGCAGAAAGGCTGAGCCTCCTCTTCATAACGTCGTGTCATACGTTCATTCTCTTCATTTATTCATCCCCGGCCGCTCCCCAGAGAACACAGCAGTCGCGCTTGTCATGTTATTCCTGTGAATTATTAAAGCCCACATGCTATGAATTATTCAGCAGCAGAACATGGGGGAAGGATGAGTGTTTGGAGGATGGGGGGGGGTTACTCTCCTGCCTGACTCTCTATCCATTGTGGTCCTTTCAAAAGGCCTTTTCTACCTGCTACTCCATATTTGATGGCCACATTTTAATGAGGGAGAGTCTGCTCGACCGTAGATACTTCGTTTGAATCTCAAAAGGCCCAAATTAACCGACTATAACATAGTGAAAACATGACCTGACCCAAGACTCTCCGTTAGATAATCAACACCAGTATTTTGAATGGGGGAAATTATGTAAAATGTACATAGTAGTTTAGAGACTTCCTGTTTCACCAAGCATTCTTTGTGTAAACATAATCATTTCAGGTGTGCTCACAGTTTTAGAAGAAGTAGACTCCGTGTTTGAAAAGTGAATCCAATGAAGAAGTGCTTTTTCAGTCAAATTGGATAGAAGTCTGTAAGAAAATTGCCCTTCTCGTTTGAATCTCAAAAGGTTCAGACTGGGCGAATTACCCGACGATAACACAGTGAAAACATGACCCACACCTCCATAGTGGCATTTAATACGTGATGCATCTCGGTGTTCACAGATCGTATTGACGTTTTTCTATTCATTGTCCCCAGAGGATGAATCCTGACGTCTCAGAGCTTCCAACATTTTGTTCTGCAACCAAAAATACCTACTATTTCATGACTTATAACCCATTAATGGTGTGTTGCCTACAGCCTTCTGTCTGGACCTCTTAATTTACCGGTTCTGGACATCAACCTGAACCCAACTTTAGGGTTAGGGGTGTAAGAATATTTGTTCAATGAGGGTTCTAAAGAATCAAGAAGTTGATAGAAGTAGCATCTCGGTGGCTGACAGATTGTTTTTTTCCATTCAAATGTTCCCTATACAATTTGGTACAAACATTCATTGTCCCCAGAGGATGAACCCTGAGTGCAGCGAACACCTCAAAGCTTCCAACATTTTGGACAACAACCAAAAATACCTACTATTTCATGACTTATAATCCATTAATGGTGTGTTGCCTACAGCCTTCTGTCTGGACCTCTTAATTTACCAGTTCTGGACATCAACCTGAACCCAACTTTAGGGTTAGGGGTGTAGGAACATTTGGTCAATGAGGGTTCTAAATAATTGAGAGGTTGATAGAAGTAGCACAAATCGTTTTTTTCAAAATCAAATTTGGTGCAAACATTCATTGTCCCCAGAGGATGAATCCAGATATCAGCGAACAGCTCAAAGCAACAGAAAATACCTTCTTCTTAGAAGTGCTACACATTCTGTTAAGGCAGATTTGGGTAGGATTTTCCTAATAAAACGAACACAAACATTTATGGACTAATGACTTATAACCCTAATGATGTGTTGTAGTGTCTGTTTCTGCAGAGAGCCTTAAAAATACCTCTTATTCTTATTCAACCTGAACCGAACGTTAGGGTTGTAAGAATGTTATTTTGACGAGCCTTCTACAAATGTGAGAGGTTAATGGGAACTAAAAAGTAGCAGCAATGATAAGAAGCAACTAACAATAGCCATAGGGAAACATCTTGGGGTTAGATTACAGAAATACACAGAATAGATGTGCACCTTTTTGAAAGAGGGTTCACGGTGGATTCCTGGAATAAAACAAGTGTTTTTTTTTGCCTTTTGAAGAACTGAATCCGCTGACAGTGCCTGGGAGAAACTCAAGGATGTTTGGTCGTTTTTGAACGTTATTTTAAGGTAAAATGTCCTCCTCCATGGCTTCCTCCTCTCAGCTGGTAGGAAGCAGGCGGAGGTGATGTCTCACCGTCTGTAAGTTATGTTGAAGCCGGAGCAGCAAGTCGTTAGAGAAGGAGCTGAGTGTCAAACAGAGGATGGGAGTTTTATAGAGATTCAAATCAGGTGGAGGGAGAGGAATGAGTCAGAGTTTTGTACTGGCTATCAGGTGTAATCAATACAAAGGCTACAGTAACGTCAGGCTATCTATATATATCTATATATAAGTAAGATCACAGTGAAAATAGCAAACTGGCTCCACTTGCAAACCAAACAAGCACCTGCATGAAACTAGGCTAGAACTCATTTCATTACAGAAACCCCTGGTGCTACTGTCAGTGAACATGTAGCTTGAAGCTAACTGTGATAGCACTCCTCTTTACAGAGCTGTTAGCCTGTAGCGTTGTTAGCTCACAGCCCAGTAATTCAGTACTCTGTAGATAAAAGCCTGTGGCTGCACTTTCCCTGCTTGTAATGAAACACTGAGAGCAACAAAGGAACGACAAACTGGTGACAACAGAGCTGGGAAGTCTCATTTCACCAGTGGTGACCTTTTTGGCATCAAAGTAGGGCAGGACGGCAAATCTTAAAATAGCCCTGTGACATTGGGTCATGAAGACTGTTGATTATTTTCATCAAGCATTAAGGCCAAAACCCGTACGTTTTGGCCTCCATTTTGAGTCCAAAAACCCTCAAAAGCACATATTTACAACTGTGGAGCAGAAGCTTAAGAGAAGCACTTGAAGGCAGGATTATCTCATCTATTGTTCACAGCTTAGCTCCGTTAATGTTGCGGCTTAAACACAGCCGGCACACACTCTTTCTTTTGGGTTGTAAATGTACGTTTTTAGGCGAAGAACTTGACATTTTTCACTCAATGACTCATCCAAAAATCATAATTCTGACTGGAACTGAAAGTGTGTTGAGTCCCCGTCTGTCTTTTTGAACGGTTTTTAACACCGCCGCTCCGTGGATGAAAGTACTTACTGTTGGCTAATCCTCCAAATCATCTGTAATAACACGCGCCGTCACTAAAGAGGCTTTGGGTTTGAGGCTGACGAACAAAAGCAGGGTTCTGTTTTTAGCCCGGCGGATAATTACAGGTTTTAACGATACGTCATTTCTCTCAGCCTGAACTCTCCTGAGGCTGGAGGAATAACTGTGTCTCTGGGAGAGGAAGTGCTGTCTGATGGAGGCTTTTAGCTCTCCGTTATGTTCTTGTGTCTCGGGAAATGATGTATATGTTGACCTGAAGTTTTATTATTACTTCCACCGAAGCAGAGATGGCAAAAGTACACACATCCTTTACTCAAGTAGAAGTACAGATACTCGTGTTTAAAGATACTTTGGTAAAAGTAGAAGTACTGACTAAACTTCTTTCCTCAAGTCAAAGTAAAGAGGCTTTCAAATGTACTTCAGTAAAAAGTACCCATAGCTAGCAGCTGCTTTAAAGAGTACCTGACCTCCCTTTATATTAATAGAACAATAATGTCATTGTTAGCTAATGAATGTTTCCATGCTGAACAACGGCAACATGACAACGTTTCCATTGGTCCCTCTTCTTTAGAGAAGACCAGGAAATGATGGATACACGGATCGTGTTCAAATCAATAGGCACGCAATGACTCTAAAGAATAATGATCACGCATCAAACACACATTCAGACTAAAGGAACCAGCTGTTGGGAAATGAGAGAAGTAGAAAGTACAGGTATTTGAGTTCAACATGTAAGAAGTAGAAAGTACAGGTATTTGAGTTCAACATGTGAGAAGTAGAAAGTTCAGGTATTTGAGTTCAACATGTAAGAAGTAGAAAGTACAGGTATTTGGGTTCAACATGTGAGAAGTAGAAAGTACAGGTATTTGAGTTCAACATGTAAGAAGTAGAAAGTACAGGTATTTGAGTTCAACATGTAAGAAGTAGAAAGTACAGGTATTTGAGTTCAACATGTAAGAAGTAGAAAGTACAGGTATTTGAGTTCAACATGTAAAGTAAGGTATTGGTTCAACATGTAAGAAGCCAAAGTAAAAAGTCGTCAGAAAAATAAGTAGTGGAGGTAAAGTACTGATACCAGAAAAATGTACTTAAGTACAGTAACAAAGTATTTGTACTCCACTACTTCCCACCCCTGCCGTTGGAGGCTTTTAAGCTCTCTGTTATGTTCGTGTGCCTCTGAGAATGATGCATATGTGGACCTGAAGTTGTATTGTTACTTCCACCAAGGAGGTTGGTTAGTTTCAAGTTTCAAGGCTTTATTGTCATGTGCATATTCGCTACAGTGTGTAGATATGGCAAAGACGAACTGAAGTCACAGGCTCCTCCAACAGAGCAGCATGAATATATATGGGACATAAAACAGATAAAATAGTGCAAGAGAATGTTTTGAGACGTGCAAGTTAATACAAAATAGAATATAAATGTGCAATAAGAGCCTATCTTCAAGTACATGGAATGATATATTAGATAAATATTGCTAAATGCAAACAGATGGATGTTTATGGTTGTTCTTTAAAAAGTGCAGGTGTTTAATTACTGACCCAATGTTCCTGAAACTTGGTGGAAAGGTGAAGCGAGAGCCAGGGAAAACACAATTACATTTTGGAGCAGATTGTGGATAGAGAAATTATTCTAAGTGCAGCCAACAGTTCAAAGCCTCCAACATTTTCGACAGCAGACATTATTCTGGCAGACATTAAGACGTTTGCTTGCAGGAAAAATAGTTGGTCTACATTTTGTTTAAGGCAGAATGGGAAGGAAGATGGTGTGTGGTGTCTGAGAGCCTTCTGGATATTTCTGTACACACATGTTCAGCATCACAACACACACACACAATACTGTATACACACACACACACACACACACACCACGCACACACGCTGGAAACCCAAAAAGTAATCAGTATGGCATAGGGGTGTAACGGTTCACAGAAGTCACGGTTCGGTTCGTACCTCGGTTTGGGGGTCACGGTTCGGTACGGGTCGCCATACTAACTTTTCTTCTTCTTGTATTTTGTTCGTTTTGTTGTTGTGTTTTCTTCTTGTTCTTCATTTGTTGTTTAAGGGCGGCTGGCAAACAGCTTTTAGGCGCAATACCGCCCCCTGGATTATAAATAGTGAAGTGGATACTGCTTGAATGACTTTTTCCCACTCGGAAAAAAAAGGCGTATTCGTCGTGTGACTGCATGTGCCGAACTGTGACGTCCGAACCGTGACGGTACGGGACGAATACGGATACCGTTACACCCCTAGTATGGCGTTTATTATCAAAAACCTCCAATAATAGCGATAAATGTGCAATAAAACAATATTTTGAATTACAAAGATGTCCCAAACTGGGATCACACACACACACACGGACAAATCCTAAGCTTACATCCTAAAGGAAGCTAATAAAATAGACTTGTTTTGTAACATGACTTTTTACTTACACACCACACATGAACAGTGATTAGTCTCCTGGGAAAAACTTAGTACTTAAAATAAGTACGTTTGTTAATTAACTTAGGTTACATACATAGGCTAAGTTAAGTGTCTTAGAATAGTTAAGTACGTTACATAAATGAACCTACATGTGTAAAAATAACTCCATGTTATTCGTCACAAACGCAACAACCCAGACCTCCTCGACTTTGTTGCTCTTTATGCTACGTCACGACTTCCTCCTGGAGTAATAACACTACGGCCACTAGAGGTCGCCACCTAACAAAAAACGTGAATATAAATCTCAATGAAAACGCCAGTGTTTTAACAATTTAGGTAAAAAAAGATACATATACACTATATAGTACACGTACAGATCGTCATTTAATGTAATATGTATTTATAGCCATTCTGAAATGAGTTGTGCACTGATTAATAGAACGAAGAAAGAAATTGCTAACAAAATCTTGTGAAATCTAGAAAACTAGCATAACCTTTCACAGTAAAAATCCACAACTGCTGAAATTCCATCAAAGTGTTTGTCATGGCATAAAATCCACTGTACTTTCCTACATAGACTTTGTTGGTCTTTATTCTACATCACATGACCTCCTACTTCCTTACCGTGTTTATAATACTACCGGGCCACTAGAGGTCGCCACCCTAACAAGATACGTAAACAAACGCCAGTGTTTTTACAATATAGGACAGTCTTACACATTCAATAAAGCCACATCATATCACAACGTCATGTATAGTACATGTACATAATTTAAGTTAAGAGTTATGTATGTTGTTCTGAAATGCACTGATTGATAGGATAAAGGAAGAAAGTGGATAACAAAACTTTGTAAAATCTAGAAAACTAACCTTACCTTTCCTACCTGTAAGTCCTTAAAGGTGGGGTAGGTAAGTTTGAGAAACCGGCTCGAGATACACTTGTTGTTATATTCCATGGAATGCTCTCAACATCCCGATAGCAATGAATATCTGAAGTGCTTTGACAACAAATCCATGTAAAAATTTCATCTGTGGAAGCCGTGGCTCTGTAAAAAGCACGACCAATCATCTGAGCCGGCTAAAGTAACTGGATGGCCTGCCTGCCTGTCAGCCTTCCATCTGGGCACAAACTCATCTCGTGCCCTCATTGGTCATGTGCGCGTTCGTGTGTGTTGGAGGAGGGCTCTGTGAGGAAGTGGCAGATTTTCTCGCGTTGTGTATTTTCAAAATTCTAGCGCACTCGAGCTGTTTCTCCAAATGTACCTACCCCACCTTTGAATGCGTCTTGCTGTTAATATTACCGTACGGGCCAGCTAGAGGTCGCCGCCTAACAAGAAACGTAAATAGAAATCGCAATAATACGCTTGTGTTTTTAACAACTTAGGACAGTCATGCTTCTAAAATCCCCTTGTCATCCTTTGTAGCGTTGAGAAACTTAACAACTATTCCCGTGTGTCACTCGAACGAATAAAGTTATTCTGATTCTAAATCCATATGGTTTCTGTTTTCCGGAAGTGACCTTTGATAGCATTTATCTGTCAGGGAGGCTGAGTGTGAGAGAAAAGCGAGGAGAGAGGAAGAAGGAGGACGGAGGGAAGCTTCTGGATCTATTTTTAATCCCTCAATCAATGTTTAATGTCTGTGGACGGGCCGTGGTGTGATTCCCTCCCAGCCAGAGACTCATTCAAACACTCACACACACTCTATTATTGATTGGCTCTCACACAACCACACAGCTCATCGACCTCCTCTCGGCTGCAGATCTGCGGGCAGAGATACTTAAAATGTTTATTCTGTTATAACTTTAATTACCCGTATATAAATGTAATCAGTAACCTTGCATTGATCCTGATTACGTCATATGTTACTCCCGAAGCCTGCTACTACTACTACAACTACAATTGCACGAATACATGAAATAATTACACATTGTAATATTCAAACATTATATTATGTCCATACAACATGCTGCAGTTGTGTTTTCTTCTGCACTCTATGCATCCGGCTCTTGTTCTGAACTTCAGCACTGGATGGAAATCACTGCTGCAGAAAAAAGCAAGATGACATCTATCTGAGATATTTGAGTGTCTCTGGCAGCGTGTGTGTGTGTGTGTGTGTACGTGTGTGTGTGTGTGTGTGTGTGTGTAGTGTGTGTGTGTGTATATAATCAGGTTTGTAGGACCAGCAGGAGTGTGTAAATGGATCAGGATGTTAGAGCTTCCTGCTGCTGTAAGACAACCTCAGGTCACATCACTTAAACTCAAACCATCAACGAGGAGAGAGAAAGATTCAAAGGCTTTATTCGTCATGTGAACAACAGCTGCAGCGCAGTACGGCCATAACCATCCCATGCTTCTCCATCAATACAACATACAATATACTTGAGATATAAAAGAATGCAAGTTGTAGATTAACTTGGCATGGACTCATTTTGCCTTGTTTCACTGTCCTTCGTCAGGTTTTCATGGTGTTTTTTGAAGAGAAAATAAGTGTGTATATTGGAAATATAATTGTATTTTAAAGGACACATTTCATGAAATCTCCGTTTCTTTTTACCATTTGGATATCTGGAGTGCTTCAGCAACTAAACTGTGCAATGAGACAAACCCTCTTTCAGTATTTAGTGAAGATAGTCACTCTTTGTCCCATGTCAGATGCAGGACAATAAGAACGTACCGTCCCTTATCTGAGTTTCTACACCATTGAAGTACCTTTGCAATATTTCTTGCATTAGATCTCAGTTCACAGTGTGCTTATTAGAGATGGGGGCTTGAATGGGGTTTTTAAGACTAGACAGTGGGTTTATTAGAAACAAAAATGTACTTGCAAATGAGCATAATATCTCCCCTTTAAGATATCAATGTCATTTCTGTTATCGCAGTTATCTGGTGAACTTCTGAATGAATACAAGTTGCAGAAAACCAAGAGGTTCATAAAAGAGAGTGTGTTATGTTTATTTTTACACAGTAGCATTTCTACTTGATCATACCCGGTCTCCTGGCTTTCCAAAGTCTCCATATCTGGGTCATTTTAAAATAACCGAGGGTTAGCTGAGCTCGGGTGACATGTTGGTCAG
>CADEHL010001250.1:7500-82730 GCA_902827135.1 Harpagifer antarcticus | reverse complement strand
CTCTCTCTCTCTCTCTCTCTCTCTCTCTCTCTCTCTCTCTCTCTCTCTCTCTCTCTCTCTCTCTCTGCAAATGCTAGCTGTCCTCCTGCCCTATAATGGATGTGGGAGCTAAGGGACAGATGATGGAGGGAGATGGGCGGGGGGGAGGGGAGAGCTTTAGCGGCAGGCGTGGCAGGTGCCTCTGTTGCCAGGGGAGAGAGAAGGGAGGGGGGGGGGTGGTAGCACAGCCGGGCCCATGCTCTGGATGTTTTTAAAGGATGAGATGCCCAAAGTACATATCTAATGTCTGTCTTATTCAACTTCTTCACAAACGGAGGGAGGGAACAGTGTCCTGCCTGGGCTGCTGGAATTTGTAGTCACCAAATTTACTTAAAATGCTTGTGTGTGTGTTGTGTGTTGTGTGTGTGTGATGTGTGAGAGATACCCACTACTAGGTTAGGTACACAATCTATCTTCATTTATTAGCATGCATATGTGTCATTAGTTATCGTCATTATTATATTTAGTATTATCAATCCGATTGTTCAAAGTAACTTAAGCTGTCAAGTGTAGAGTAAAAAGTATTTTTTCTTTGCTTCTGAGTTGTATTATGAATATAAAGTTCAGGAAATATATACTTAATTACCTGAGAATTGTATTACAATACAGTTCTTGAGTATATATGAGCACTTAGTTACCATCCACCAATGATTATTACTGACTTGTTTGTAACGACGTGTCCTATTTTAAAAGATGGTCAAAGACATCTGTAGCTTTCAAGTAAATGTACTGAAGTCAAAATAACAGTCACTATCCTTAAGTGTAGTGAATATCCTTTTAAAGTAGACTACAAATAAAGCAAAACATTCATAAAAACTTTTTATTAGAACATTTTATTGGAACTTTCATAAAAATTAAACAAAAACTAAATTAACACGGGTCATAATAAATCATAATAAATAAAGATAGATCTTTTGTTTGTAGATTTATAACATATACAAACAATATACAAAGGACTTACAAAGAGAAGAGCGCTTTGTTCTGAGTAATGCTGTTAGTCGCTTAGTTTCCTTTTTGCACTGGCAAACATTTCTAAACTGTCAATTGGTAAGGATTAGGATTACAGTGACCGTGTTTAACACCCATTCGATTACCATAGCAGCAGGATATGCCAACAGAGACATAATAACTATAAGTGTCAAGAACAAACGTTTGTTTTGAGGCAGATAATAACACGGTGTGTGTTACAAATGCAATATGCTTACAAATAGAAAAGTATAGCACTTCAGCTTTAGCTTACTAAAAAACATAATTTCTTCTGAGAATCTTTTGATTTTATTTTGTGGAGCTTTGAATACAAATACCATAAAAGGCCCTTGATACGGGTGCTGAGGATACATCGCCTACCAGATGTATGTGCAATACTGCAATGTTTTTTTGTATTGCTACTTGACAGTGCTGTATTAAACTCTATAATATCTGATATATATCTAAATAAACGTAAATATAAGGATTTTAAGTCTTCCAAAGACATGGTGCTCTGCTCCTAACCTACTAAATCTGGTGCTGTACACTTTACTTTACATCCGGATATAATAAGTAACCAAACGCATACAAATGGTCTCCTCATGATTCACATTAACAAAAAACATAGTGGAATTTAGCAAAGGAGCCAAAGGGCTTCATCTATTCTCTACTATATTCATAATTGTGCAGATTTGTCATAGCCACTCCTTAAGGATTATAACCGACATGACCTCTGTTCCAAGTGAATACAGTAATGTGTTCATCCATCATACCTCTCACAGGTACAGAGTCTCTACACAGCAGGGACGTGACCGCTTTTTCAGCGCTGTAGGATGCACAGTAGGAAATGTCTTTGGCATGCCCATGATCCAAATGACTATACATCCACTGATTCCAGAGATTACCATTAATCTTCTCTGCTCAAATGTCCCCTTCTTGACGTTGGGGAGAAACACCACCCCACTCAGATTGGACACAGTACCCTATTTAACCTCATCGTTTTTTAATGTGATGATGACACATAGCTGAGGTCCCTTCTGTTGGCAGAGGATTCCCGGGGTCAGAGCCCTCCTAGGGAGTGGGCGTTCAGAGTCTGTGCAGAGCGTGGATTTCCTGAATCTAGTAATATGGGATATTGGCACCTCAGCAGAAAACTACACCAAAATCACTCTCCGGATTTGCGTGGCGTCCAAATGAATCTTCTTTTAGACTGGTAGAAATCTGTTAGGATAAAGAACAGAAAACTCAGCAAGTGCATATCCACAACAAATCAAAACGTATTCACACTCTAATTAACATATTACGTTATTAATAACTATAATAAGCACCTGTTATGTTGGTCTGTTTCCTCTTCAGCCCTGTGTCCTCTCGTCTCTCTGGTGTTTTCTCCGGGTGGAGCTCACATCTCTCTGGTGAACAGTGGATGTTCTCCTCCTCACTGTGAGGCTGCCCCACCCTTCCTCTTCCCCGTGGCTTGAGATCTGCCTCTGCTGCTCTCTGACCTTCTGTGTGTCCCAGACCAGGCAGACATGATCTGTAGAGCAGGGGTACCTCGTTGCATGGGATGCCCTCCCACTGAAACACGCTCTGCTCCAGAGGCTTATCTGAGACGAAGTCAAAGCCCCATCGCTGGCAAGCCTGGTCCAGGTCTCTCCTCAGGGCGGCCTGGTACTCCACCTGCAGCTGCTCTCTGTCCACGGGGCCAAACAGGCTCCTTTGGGCCGGGCTGTTCCCCAGGGCGCTCAGGGTCTGCTTGTGAAGATCCATCGTTATGCACTGTAGAAACAGAGAAATCACTGGTTAGTTGTCTTTTCATTCAAAATGAATCTGCCAGTATGCCAAAACAATTGATTAATTAATTAGCTGTTATCAAATACCTCCGTATCGCGAATGCAACAATATTGTCTGTTTGAAAATAGGTGCTTTTAAAAAATCGAACTACATTTGTAATAAACAAATATTAGTTATGTTGAAATGATGAGTTAGTGGGTAGCGACAAATAATACACATTTGAAAATAACATCCTTTAACTGTTATACGAACTTTGAAACATGGAAAAGACAATATTGTATTACTAATTCATATATCATCTGGTACCAAATCACAAATTTGATATACTATCACTAATAAAAAGCTTAATTTCCACACCAATCTACCCAAAACAGAAGTTATTTTTGATTGTCTCAATGTGAAAGTAGAAATCCGGCTTACCATGTCTCTAGTCAGTGAGAACTACAGGGATTCTGAGACTACTAATACTGGGCAGCCTTTTATAAGCCAGAGAGCAGCCAGTGACTCATGGAACCTCCTGTCTGAATCTCTGGTACATGCCTGGACATAATCTCAGGCAGACATGTAAAGGCAAATCCTCAGGGGAGGCACACAGAGCCACCAGCAGGGGTCAGTGTAAGACCCACAAAAAACCTCGATGTGAGGGTCATAGAAGTCAGATTGATGCATTTTATCAGTGCTTTCCACATCTGTATATTTACAGAGCACTAATAAACAAACTATTACAAGTTTAAAGGGGTTAAATAAATGGCACCTTCCTGTAAGAGCTACAGGAAGGAATCAGCTGAGTCTCAGGAGAATACAAAGTCATTACAGTCATCCGAGAAGGGCCGGGCAGAGTTTCAGACAACAATCAGGAGAAACCTAGACTGTGTATATAAAGGGGGAAACCAAGCCCAGCCTTATTATCCAGCTAACGCAATACAGGGGAGGAGAGGACCTTGCTATTAGAATAAGAATAAAATGGGAGACGTTGAATAAAATATATATTTTTTAGTATACATATGGAAACTTCCCCGGTTACTCACTCATTTAAATAAATCCTTAACAGTATGTGTTTTTAATATGATCCCTGCTAAATTGATTCATATCATACATATGAATATTTGCACCAAAATTATGAAATGTGACATTTCTCCAGGAACATCTTAGAAACCACATACTAAAATCTAAATTTATAATTTCCAGATTAACCAAAAAACAAACATTCCAATTCCAAAGTTAACCTGTTAACTATTGATATAGATTTTTTTTCAAATTTCAGAAAATAAATTAATGTAAATATATGCAGCTTTTGATTTCAGAGTGAAGCAAACTCATAATTTGTCTGTTCTTTATTATAACTGGAATTGGTGTCATATAATCACTATGACAAACAGTGAACAAAACATTTGTATTATATTTTGGGGTTGTTACTATTAATTCCATGTAATAATAAATGTAGGAATCTAGTAGTTTAAAAAAAGTTCAGTTAAAATGTTCATCTTCTACAGTCACAGAAACAGACCCAGGCAGATGCTTACTTACTTACTTACTTACTTAAAGGGTTCTTGGGCCCTCAAGGGGCACTTTATTTGAGTAAAAACGATACTTTTAAGACATGTTTAAGACTAGAACAGACTTGCTCAAATGGTTCATGTTTGTTTTAACCATAGGCTGGTCCATTTATGAACAGTTGTGTTTCTATGGACCTGCATGTCTTAACGTTACATGTGGTGCTTTAATGGAATATATCTTATATACAATTTGCCAACAAAATAAATACATCTAATAAGTCCTCTTCGATTTTAAGTGAAACTGTGGGGTGCATTAATGTGAACTGTGAACCACCATGGTCCCCCCACCCCTTTTGTCCCCCTTCCTCACGGGAACATACGTCAGAGAGAGCCAGGGGGGGAGCTTCAACTCTGTGGCGGGAGAATGAGTCCACATGTGCGGCGGAGGCAGAGCAGAGACCCTGCCCACTTTACTACAGTGATCCACGTGAGGCCGGAGCCCGTGGCCACTAGTGGAACTGGACTGTCACTCACTGCCCTTCCTCTCCATGCACATTGCACTCACATAACTCGGACAGGAAGCCTGTATGAGTTTTACAAATGAGTACTCAACTTTTAAATTATAAACTAAAATCTTGAGAACTCATATGTAGATATAAACCCCTTTAACTTAAAGTCAATGAGAAGGGGAAGCCATTAGTGATGGAAACATATTTTTAAGTAAATATCTCCAATGTATAACTTATGTATTTAGGCTTGAATAAACAGAATTGAGATATGTGTCTGTAGTTGCTTAAAAACTAAAACATCAAAGGCTTGAACACGAACATGTAAAGCATCAGTTTACTTACATTATCAGCTGACTGCAGTCTGGTCCAGGTAACATCCTTCATATTTCAAACCTGATGAATAAAGCTTGTTTTCTCTGTTTTTCACAACAGATCTGGTGTCAAAACAATCCTGATGCTGATGCTGTTCAGCCCACCACTTCTGATAAATCCGATACGATTAAAGCGAGCGAACGGTACTCCTTGATATTTTCTCAAAGTTTTCCCTGGGTTGTGGGCTAGAGTTTTATAAACTCCGGAGGGCGGGGACCCTTCTCTATCCGTACAGGGGCGGGGTCTGCCGGCACACACATGGAATATTGCCCGGTAAACACACGAACACACGTGAGAGTAGTCAGTAGTAGTAGTGAGGAAACTCCAGCTCAGAACGGTCCAGCATGGCATCTCTTCCTGCCTCTCACTGCGCATGTCAGAGGACTGCTGAAATACCCGGATGCATATTTGTTTCCTTCCTCCCATTTCAGCACATGCACATTTTTCAGTTTCAAATCCCCCCAAAAGAAGTGGAAGAACAACATACAGGGGTTAGTGGGGGAAGTATTAACACCTTTTACCTTTAGTTGAATACAACAAACAAATAAACAATGTAGGGAGGAATGTTCATCACTTTTACTTTACAGTCTAATGATACTTTTAGAAGTACTTTTTTATTCGACTTAATCCTTCCTTCATCTACATTACACTTTGGAGGCAGATATGGTACTTTTTACACATTTATTTTTTAGCTTTAGTTTCAGGTTACCTTTCAGTAGAAAACTATTAAAACAAAATATAAATCCACTAACATACAACAACAATATGTTGTTGTAGGTTCAGCTACCCAACAAGTATGTAGAATAATCTAGGGCTGTCCTCAACTAAATAAATTCTTAGTGGACTAACACTCATCAGTTCTTGTAAAAACGAATCTGTATTTTTTCCTATTGAGGCCGTTGTCACAAAACTTTCTGGGCTTGTAACTCAGTCTCAACATGTCTGTTAAACTTTCTTTAACATTTACATTAGTTACATGTTGTTATTAAAAGTATTTTCCATCCATCCCAATTGTTTTCAAGCCGGGCTTGTTTACCTCCGCAACGGGTCAACAAAAAGACAGCCCCATCCCCAGCAGCCTAGTTTCCAGCCCATCAACAACAGGGGCCCTAACTGTAGGCTGCAGTGTATGAAAGCAACTGATCAGACACAGTACATCCTTTGTTGAGCAAGGGCCAATCAAAAAAGTTAATCTACAGTAAAGCTATGTTCAGTGGTGATATGTACAGACGTTTTAACTCGATGGAAAGACAGTGCACACTGTTTGTTGCTGAGCAGCAGCTGTGTGTCTCCACATTTGTACAGATGAGTAAACACTTTATCATCTCAGTTTGAAGGCAGCTGCATGGTGCGGAGGGTCTGCAAGCCCCGTTAAGTTATCTCTATTGATTATGACACGCAGGCCTTGTATCTGCATTGTGAAAAGTTTGATTTGATAAATCACACCAAATGAAGCTAATAAAAGAATATGCATGGCCATAGTACACTACGTTATCAAGGAAGTTGGTTCTTTCTAGATAATAACCTGACACTATGGTTAAATAACATGTGTAAACTTAGCACTACACTTTTAACGCTCAATGTACCTGATTATATTGTAATGTAACAATTGTTGTGTAGTTATTATAAGAATTAAAAAAAATCTGATAAATAATAAAAACAAGTGTATTGATTCTCCTATACCCAACTCGAGCAATCAGTGTTGAAGAACTTTATGTGTCCAAATGTAAAAAACACTGCACCATTGTTATTCTCCTTAAAACAGCATGTACATTTAAGACAAAACTGTATAGCGTTTCGGCATACATACATGATATATGACAATACTACAGTTAATGGACTTTAGCCATGCATTAACACAAACAAATGTATACACTGACAAGGTAATTAGTTAATTACTGAACTTTAGAAGTGCTGCCACTTGTATTTTGTTATTTGTACAAAGCCAGACTTTCAGCTGCTGGCTGTAGCCTTGGTAACAAACAGGAGTGTTGTCCATCCTCTCTCATCTAACTTCAGATGAGAAAGGATTTATTTGCTTTTAATGTTTGGTCTACAAGAAAAAAAAGTTGATAGAAAATAGTGGGGGGGGGAAGACATTGGAGGTCTTCAATAGTGCTTAAATCGTCAGTATACATTGTCTTAAATCCAAGGATAACAACTGTACCATAACAGATAGGTGAATTTAATTAACCTAGAGTAACACATCTAAAATTAGCACCAATAATTAGCATCTTAGTGTTTTTCAGATCAGTCATAACTCGCTGGTGGAAATGTTGGAATTCCCATAGGCTGAATAGAGAGGCGAAGTCCCTCCCCTTCCGAGAGCCTCCATGGGACCCCGGAAGCGGGAAAATATACATTGAAGTCAATGGAGAGAGAAAGGTTATCTTTTGATCCCGTCTGAATTGTGCCACGAATGACACATATGATGTTTGTCAATTTAAAAGAACATTTTGAAAGTCAAAAAAATAAAAATGTGTCGTAAAACTGTGAAGTTACACATTTGTTTGTGTGAAACCGCTCAGTGAACTACAGGTCTCTGGTCTCGCACAACACGCGTCACCATCACAAAGACGGACGTCACGTTAGCAAATTTCACCTGTTTCTTTCAGAACGAGGCGAAAAGTATAAAACGAATTGAACATCACTACAAGTCTGGGCACGTTGAGAGCTGTACATACACGAAAGGGGAGTTAGTCGGTTCTGTAAGAGCAGCGGGACCGGCTTTACAAGGTTTCGGTGAGTAATATGAGTGCTATGTGTAACGTTAATGTCAGCTAGCTAACATTAGCTAACAAGGTACACTAACGTGTTTTGTTTTAGTAACTAGTTTTCTCCTTAAGAACTTTGTGGTCTCTGTGTATGCTGTGGATAACATTAGTGTTCACAAGAACAAGGTACACTCCCGTGTCTTGTTTTAGTTGCTCTTCAGATTGAAGCGGCCAGTTTTATATCGACTATACTGTATGTGTGATCTCCTTCTACATCTGGTTGTGTCATTTGAGTTTATCTGCTGTGTAGATTCAAGGGTTTGGTTATCTAGGCCCAGCTGTGTGTGACTCCCTCTGGTACACTGGTATGTGTGTGACTCCCTCTGGTGCACTGGTATGTGTGTTCCTAATGTAGAGAGCATTAATTAATTAATAAACTACACACTGAGTCTAGATCCTGACCAAATCCTTTTTTATTGTTGATCAAATGTTTTTCAAAAATGTATTCATACACATTTAGAAAAGTACAATCACAACCAATACAACAATCAGACAAGAGGACAACACTATGGAAAAATAAACCCTCCCACCCCCAGATGCGGACCATCCTTGTATTATTGCTCATTCAATCTATTATAGCATGCTAACAAATGGTACTTACTTTATGTTTACAGATCTGCATGGGAGACGTGATGCAGAGCGCTGTCTGTGATTGTGCACAGGGGATGTACAAATGCAGCCACGCTGCAGCATTGCCATGTGGCAGATCAGCTCCACAGATGTTGAGTGCCAGTGGAGGAAGCCTGGCACTTCAAAAGTAGTCCAGCCGGTGTCTCAACTTTACCAACAGCGAGAGGAGACATACAACCCACTGACCAGAGACATCGCTAACTGTCAACTGGGGGGTTGTAAACGAGGCCGAAGGGGTGAAGGCTTTGTGCAGGACTATCGGGGTGACAGTGAGTCTGGTCTCTTTGTGAGTGAGTCGGTGTTTTGGGAGCATCACTGATGGACTTGTGCAGCCATCTGCCCTGCTGGAGGTGAAGTGTCCACACAGCCAGAGGAACATGACCATCGCGGAGGCAGTCCAGTTACCATCCTTCTGTCTCCGTGAGGAGGGTGGGTCAATCACCCATACTGGCACCAGGTCCAAGGGCAGCTGCACATCACAGACCGGAGTCTCTGCTACTTTGTTGTGTGGACCACGAAGGAGGCGATCATCATCCCCAAAGACCCTGCATGGCATGGAAATCTCCTCCTCCTGGAGAACTTCTACACCCAGCATATGCTCCCTGTGTTGGCCAGTAGAAAGGAGGACATTTAAATAAACATACTCTTAACACCCTCGGACTCTGCGTTGTGTTTCCTATGTGTGATGGGGTGTTATGCAGAGGGAGGAAAACAGGACACAGCAGATTGTGGTGGAGATGCTGAGCAGTTATTTAATTGTTGCATGTAATTATTATTATACTGCGTGCTTCTTAGTTATTCCATCTTTTGGTGTAACATGGATCTGTATGTAACTCTATTTACTTGTTATCTACCACACTTCCTTCTACATCATTCATTATACATGATGGTGTATATAGGATATATATATTTGTATACATATCTGTAAATTATATAATTTTATTTTTCGTATTTGGGATTGTTGGAAACGTCTTTTTGATCTCTCTATAAACACAAACTGAGTAAGATTGACAATAAAGTTGACTTTGAAAAATATATATATTCTTTATGAAAATAGTGACTGTTGGAGAAATTAATCCAAATGAAACGTTGGACTGAACTGCAACTACGCCTTTAAATCTCTACGGACTGTTTTTCAGTGGGATGGCAAGTTCCTATCTTTAAACATTTATTAGTTTTTTCTCAGAACAGATTTGATTTTCTGAAGTTAATTTAACTTTGCCGACCATGTAAGGTCATTATTAAAAGGTACAATCAATTTGTTTAGGGTTGACTAAAATAATGAAAAACATTTCATTTGGATAATTTACTGACAGAATAAGAAACTCGATGATGCTCTACTCACCTGTTCCCTTTTTATAAAGTGAAACAGTTGAAACGATAGATTTTAGTAAACTTAAAAACAACCTTCTCCAAAAGCTATCAAGGAATATACCGAATACTTGTTTGAGAACTTTATTACATATTTTTTATATAAATAGTTTGATCCATAATTGACAGAAGCGTGTGTTTACACTGACCTGTTGCTCATATATTAATGTCTTTGTAACTTCAGTAAACCACTACCTCACTAATTTCTTTCATTCATCACGGTTCAGTAAACTAAGTGATGCATGAACCAGTTTAATCATTATAATAACGTAGGATTGCAACTCTTTGAAACTGTGTGGCTCTTAAAAGAGCCGTTGTGTTTGGGTGTGCTGGTCTCAGGTCAGTCTAAGCCCTCTCTCAACTGGATGTCCTTGGGCATGATGGTGACCCTCTTTGCTTGGTTCATCTTACTGGGGGGAGCTACATGGATGTCGGTGCAGTCCACAGTCATTTTGCAGTTGAAGGCAGAATGAATTTATTATTGACTCAGAATGAAGCACAACTTCATGTCATACAATACATTGACTTTATTTGTAATTGTGTAAAAAAATATGAGCATTGATTAGCAAGCAGGACCTGCAGGAACAGAGCACGGTGATGGATGGAGCTGGGAAGAGAGAAGAAGAAAACAGATCAACTTTATCAGATATTAAAAATTCTATTTCAAAACAAGTTGCCGCTCCTACAGTTTTCTAGTGTGTAAAGATGATTTCACATGACCTATGCAAAATATCACACTCAATACATGTGTGTCTCTGGGGGGTGCATTGTGACTTTGATGTATATAAATAATATACCATAACCAAATACTATTACGTACAGTGGAAATCAGGGTGCCAGAGCAGGTCAGTGTGCATGTTCCTCAACGTCTCAGCAGTTACAGGTGAGGTAAGGAGAACATTTTCTCTCAGTAAGCACACAACGACTGTCTTTCCAACAAACATATTGACTCACTGTCATCACAATGATCACCCCTGCCTGCCTTCCACTCTCCCTGAACTGCTTCCTTAGCACCCGGTGGAGGGAGCAGTAGGCTACTCTTCAAATGTTTCACAAAATACTTACCATCATGACTACTCTTACTGTTTAATATTTTGGTTTACTTCATGTAATAAAATAATAACTTCATGGTAAGGCTACTAAAACTGACAAGGCTAAGTAATGTAATGCTAACTAACGTGCTCGCTACTCATCGCTACTAGCTAGGTAGCTAACTTGACTATGTTCCATGCACAACATGTATATTACCTATGATATTACCTGATATGTCTGATCCAGCGGCTCCTGGTCCTTTCATCAGACGGGAAGCGATAGAACGAGCAAGTGGTGTGATCACTTTTGTGATTACAACCTGGTACAAAGCACACAGGCATCTTGTAAAAGTGAACCAACCACTTGGAGCAACTTGGAGCATTATCGCCTGTGACATCACTTACGCGACCCAGAATGGGATTTGGGATTTGTAGTCTTTGTAGTCGCGTATTTTTCATAGTCTTATATTTCAACAGTTGTACGACAAAATGTGACTTTTTTGACATGGAAATGATTGTTTAAGATTGACAAACATCATATGTGTAGTTCGTAGCACAATTCAAACGGGATCAAAAGATACGTTTTCTCTCTCCATTGAATTCAATGTATTATTTTTCGCTTCCGGGGTCCCATGGGCCGGAAGTAGATGGGCGTGACTTCGCCTCTCTATGGGGAATACCCGAAGGTTTCTGAATGGATTCCCGCGTGTTCCCGTATCCCTGGATACCGTGAGTCATGACTTGTATGATGTCATTAGGGTTTGTGTAACACGTGGAAAAGCCAAAAGCGCGCGTTGTTTTAGGGGCGTGACCAAAAAACAACTATTTAGCAGAGGGAGAGAAGCGGGGGCTATCACTTTCCGTGGGAACCAGAAAATACCCAGTTGTAAATTAAGATAAAGCCCTTTATTGCCACAAGAATATAAAGCTTAACCAGACAGTGCGAATTACAATGTAGGCAAACACTCTTTATGGTGTTTTATTATGAGGTAATGGGTAATGTCTCATTCTCACTACTGAAAATAGTTCAGGACTTCCCACGGTCTTCAGGATCTTTTAATAGTCTGTGTTTATAACATTATAAATGTGTCGGTTTAAGTAAAAATAAACATGTAATTAAATTACAGTAACTTATCAAAAGGCTGGTTTACACAAAGGGGTTACATCCAATTATATTCTAAATATATATACGGTAAATAATATTTATTATTTTTCAACCTAAATTCTAGTCTTATGCTGCATGGTTTGTAGGATTTTCCAATGTGTTGCCCAGTTTCAAACATTTGTGCAGGACGTTTTGGCACCATTAGTTAATCTGTAAATTACATTTAAAAAATAACCATCCCAAACTGTATGCACCACATTATAGAATATAAAATGCTCCATTAATTTTCTGATGTAACATCATTTTCTGTAACACAATGACAGCCTTTTTTAGAGAAGTGTATATCTATACTAAAGAACCTCAAACAAATACATACAGTTGACTGACTCAAAGTTCACCATCTATTTCTATTAAGTTTTCCTAACTATAACAATGTGTTGCCTCATAATAAGTGGTAAGATAGATAATGTTAATTAAGCTTATATACACAAGGCAACATCTCACAATCACACCAAGTGATGTTGACAAGGGGTAATAAGGAAACAAAGACTGGAGTTAGCAGGTGGAGAAGTTTTACATTTCAAGAGAAATTGGCTTATTAAAAAAGGGAAAGCAGCGCAGCGCTACCAAATAAATTGCAGCATACACAAATAGGAAACAGGAATTGAGGAAACGCTTTAACTGTACCATTTAATGTGTCATTGACTCCTGTTCAGCTCCTCAACCTATACTGCAGGAGTGCCCTCTTGTGGAGAAAAATAATGCAGTATATTTGCTTTTCCTCAGGAAATAAATACATATAAACTGTTCTTTTGTAATCAACCGGTATCTTTAATTAAGAGACCATTTCACATTGTATCAAACAAAAGAAAAATCATGGAAAACTTTATAGACAAAATTCAGTCTTGTGTTCATAACACATTTTTTTTTTTTTAAATAAATGCCATAGTTTTGCATCTTTAATGTGTGGGTGTGTTTTTTAACAAACAACTAACCATTGACAGATGGAAACCTTCAGTGTGAAGAAAGAAAAGTAGCATGTTGAAAAATAGGCTGGTTACAGACAATCAAAAGCAGAAATCGTCACACTCCTTACTTAAAAAAAAAAAAAATAGCTGAAAAAGAGGAACTACTTACTATGTCAAACTATACAGTACATTCATTGACAAAAACTGGTGAGCTGGAATGCTGGGTGCCACGACTTTTTCAGTACTGACAGCGTGGAGTACACACCCACTCAATGCATGTGAAAAAGTACAATAACAGGTAAAGGGGAGGGACACTAAAATGCTTGATTGTTTTAAAAACTAATCAACAAAAAAAGGCCACGCGGCCTTGTCGAACGCCATCATTTTGAAACGACCAACCGTTTCTCTTCAGCTCCCTTTGAACCTGACAGACGTTCCTCTACTTTCTGTCGTTAGATCTGGAGCGGCTGCAGGGAAGGAAAAATAACAATAAAGTAAGCAAGAATCAAGCTGACCTTAGCTTTAAGCAGTACCGCAATCAAATAACAAAAACTTTGACGGGTCATTTGGAAAGGCAAGGCATATTATAAGGTTTCACATTAAGCCGTCAAACATCTGTTAAACGAACTACATTTTTGGACATTGTCGAAATAAAGCAGTACCTTCTTGAGCGTGAGAAAGACCTTGAAGGTTTGTGGTTCCTTTCCCGGGAGAGGGACCTCTCCCTCTTCCTGTCTCTGGAGAAAGACCTGCAAGAAACATAACCATCCAGGTAAGTTAACATTTTTCATGTTTTATATATACACTCTGTCTAATGATGGGGGCATGAGAAGAAAGTCAATTAATTAGAAGCTACCACTTGAGACTGCACAGTTCTGAATCCTCAGACAACACACAATTACAGATGTAAAACAAATAAATATATATCTACAGGACTGTCTCAGAAAATTAGAATATTGTGATAAAGTTCTTTATTTTCTGTAATGCAATTAAAAAAACAAAAATGTCATACATTCTGGATTCATTACAAATCAACTGAAATATTGCAAGCCTTTTATTATTTTAATATTGCTGATTATGGCATACAGCTTAAGAAAACTCAAATATCCTATCTCTAAATATTAGAATATCATGAAAAAGTATACTAGTAGGGTGTTCAACGAATCACTTGAATCGTCTAATTAACTCGAAACACCTGCAAGGGTTTCCTGAGCCTTGAAAAACACTCAGCTTGGTTCAGTAAACTAAATCACAAGTATGGGGAAGACTGCTGATCTGACTGCTGTCCAGAGGACCGTCATTGACACCCTCCATCAGGAGGGTAAGACACAAAAAGAAATTTCTCAAAGAGCAAGCTGTTCACAGAGTGCAGTTTCAAAGCACATCCACAAAAAGTCTGTAGGAAGGGGGAAATGTGGCAGGAAACGCTGCACAACCAAGAGAGATGACCGCAGCCTTAACAGCATTGTGAAGAAGAGTCGCTTCCAGAATTTGGGGGAGCTTCAAAGACAGTGGACTGAAGCTGGAGTCCAGGTATCAAAAGTCACTGTTCACAGACGTGTCCGGGAAATGGGCTACAATAGCCGTATTCCCATGGTCAAGCCACTTCTGAACTCAAGACAACGGAAGAGGCGTCTGACTTGGGCTAAGGAAAAGAAGCACTGGACAGTTGCACAGTGGTCCAAAGTCCACTTTTCAGACGAAAGCAAGTTTTGTATTTCATTTGGAAGTCAAGGCGCCAGAGTCTGGAGAAAGGCTGGAGAGGAGCAAAATCCAAGTTGCTTGAAATCCAGTGTGAAGTTCCCACAGTCAGCGATGGTTTGGGGAGCCATGTCAGCTGCTGGTGTTGGTCCACTGTGTTTCATCAAGCCCAGAGTAAATGCAGCTGTGTACCAAGAGATTTTAGAGCACTACATGCTTCCGTCTGCTGAAAAGCTCTATGGAGATGAGGAATTCATTTTCCAGCATGATCTGGCACCTGCCCACAGTGCCAAAACCACCAGTAACTGGTGTACTGACCATGGCATTACTGTCCTCGATTGGCCTGCAAATTCCCCTGACCTGAACCCCATAGAGAATATGTGGGGTATTGTGAAGAAGAAGCTGAAAGACACCAGACCCAACAATGCTAATGAGCTAAAGGCCGCTATTGAAGCATCCTGGGCATCCATAACACCTCAGCAATGCCACAGGCTGATTGCCTCCATGCCACGCCGCATTGATGCAGTAATCCGTGCAAAAGGATTCCCAACCAAGTACTGAGTGCATTAATGGACATTTTCAAATGTTTGATTGTGTTTTGCTGTTATAAATCTTTTTTTTTTACTTGGTCTGAGGAACTATTCTAATATTTAGAGATAGGATATTTGAGTTTTCTTAAGCTGTATGCCATAATCAGCAATATTAAAATAATAAAAGGCTTGCAATATTTCAGTTGATTTGTAATGAATCCAGAATGTATGACATTTTTGTTTTTTTAAATTGCATTACAGAAAATAAAGAACTTTATCACAATATTCTAATTTTCTGAGACAGTCCTGTATACCTAATTTGCATTATCTAAAATAATTATAAAATATTTAATGTAGAATAAAACATTTTTACCTGCTTCGACTGCGGCTGAAGCTCCTCCTGCGTGGGGATCTGCACAAGGAAAATACTAAAATGTTAGAAACGAACAGATGAGCTAACCGGAGAGCTCCACACTATTCCAATCCTTTCTCTACATGGGCCTCCTTCAACACAGCCCATGGTCTATCTCAGTCATTCAAAAATAGAAATAAATCACTGGGGTGTTTCTCCAGGAACACAAATATCTCAATCGTGAAATATAATTCACTGACAATGGACCTAGTGCATAAAGATGGCAGGTGCTTTTTAATAATCTTTCACTTATTCCACAACGCATCCTCAAGTAAATGTTGTGAGAATAAAATTAATTTTAAATGGTAGAGTAGGATGTGTTGTACAGTTTATATATAAAATGTTGTCTTATGTTGTCTGAGACTTAAAATCATAGCAAAATGGAAGTAAGCCAACTAGCAACACGCTGCACTGTGGATTGGCCAAGGTGTGGGGATACTAAGAACCACACAGAGGCCACCATCTGTATGAAACTGGTCCACTGCATCTACAAAGGAGAGCGTTAGGTATTGGAAGCTGGTAACAAAAAGAATATACTGGTCAATGGAAGTAAGTCTTGAGAAACAACCAGGCTAAGATCTGCTAAAACCAACCATACAGCACAAAACACAGTTTTTAAAACACTCATTGGGGGGGTTGAGGAGAGTTTTTGTGTGCCTTCCTAATTCTGCTCAGAGCCCCAGACATACCACATGTTTTTCTAAAATCTAAATCTCTGGAAATGTGAAATTCCAGACTTATGTTTGAAATAATTAAAAAAAGAACAACCTTTCGACACCAGCTCTTCACTTTCAAAACTGTAATCAGCAGTGTACTGAATGAAGCAGGAAAACTTACTAGTATTTTTGGTTTTCAACAAGCTAGATATGACGAAAGGGAGGCAGACTGCCGGCCGGGTAGGTAGGTATGTAGAATAGGCTGAATAGGGCTGGCCAGATGCTGCAAGGTGATTAGGTGGCAGGCAGATGGGGGCTGGCTCTGGCTTTTTTCCTGCTTTAATTGGTTAGCCGTAGGCTGCTGTTGGTTGTAGACTTTTGGGTACGTAATACGCTGATTGGTCGGGAATGTGAGGTGGGCCGCTGGCGTTTGGATTAAGGTTGAAGGAGGAGGAGGTTGAGAACGGCATGCTGAGGAACCAATGGGTTGGTGCAACTTGACGACTGGCCATGCCTGGGTCATGTGACAGCACCAGTCAAGCTGATTGGTGCACGATGGTCAGCAGTCACATGATGCTGAAAGAGGACTAGTTGATTGAGGATGGTGAGAGGAGGCATGGTGACGGCTCTGTAACGGGTTTCATTCTTATTAATATAGATGAAAATAAAAAGCATCCTCAAACAAAAAGGTAAAGAATGCATCACATTTGGCACTTTACCCCCCCATATTTAAAACAGACTATATTTTTCTGACATAGGAGTTGCTTAATTTAATTTCACAGACCGATTCTGCCATTTTTAAGCAGTTAAAATGCACTTACATTTTGAGAGTGCACAACATATTATAAAAAGAAGCATAGAGTAGAAGTAGAAGTTTTGCAGGCCAGATTTTAAGACGCTTTTAGCAAATAAAGAGACTTCCTTGAATAACCCTAGTATACAGTCCTATTCCCATGCTTCATTATTTGGTTATGAATGTCTATCTGCTTGGCTCCCTACATAACATGACCAATAATATAAATGAAAATGAAACTACCACAAATGTATAAATCAGCAGAAAAGATTACAAACTCTAGAAATGCCCCGACTGGAAAACACAAGCAACTACCAGGAAATATACTGTGGGTAAGAGAGTGTACGTCACAGAAATCTGGGCATTGTAAAATAACAACATTGGTCACCTTCTTCTGGCTGGTGGGCTACGGCGCCTGTTATCGTCTCGGTCTCGAGGACGCCTGCTCCATGGTGGGGGAGCGCCCCGGGTGCGACTGCGCTTCTCACCATTGGACAACTCCACTCGCACCCGGCAACCACACAAGGTCCTGTATAAAAAAAACAAAAAACAGCCATCAGTCATGATTGCAGCTGCATCAAGATGGACTTGTACCTCCAGTGTTGGCCACTTCCTCTGTAAAATGAGTTAAGATCGCTGCCTACCTTCCATCAAGCTCACGCACTGCATCAGTTGCATCTCTGGGATCTTCAAATTCTACAAATGCAAAGCCTGGAGGGTTCCTGGCGACCCAAACACTGCGGAGAGGACCATAGTAGCCAAATGACCTCTCTAACTCTGTCTTGTTTCCATTGTTGCCCAAATTTCCAACATAGATTTTGCAGTCGAGAGGACAGTCACGATGCATGACGGGATCTGAAAAAAGATGAGAATATTAATAATGCAACAGTTTAGACTTTAGTGAATGGTTTTTTGACAACTGAACCATGAAAAATGTATTGTCTCTCTACATGATTATATAACAATAGTTCGGAACCTGGACAGACAAAGACGTCTATCACCCTGCATCATAACAGGACCGATAAAGGGCCCAGGGTGCAGCAGATACACTAACATTTTTCTGTTATCTTATGGTTTAAGCTTAAACAAGCAGTCTAAACTAACCTAGCGTGTTATGGGAAAATAAATGATAATGTTAATGATGATTTCAGGTTAGCGTAACTGTTTTACTGTAACACAAACGTGCTGAATGTTTACAATATGTTCTACATGCTTAGGTACTTGGAAACGGAAATAGGCTTGGCCTAGAATCTGACACTTTAGCTTCACTACAAATAGTATTCATGGAAGTTTAACTCCCTCCTACTGATCCCTAAATAGGGCGAATAAGCCTTTGTTCAGTTGAACGGCTTAACGTTATACTGTTAGCTATGTTCCACTTTTAGAATGCGTTTAACATGAGGTTTCCAATATGTGAAGCTAATGCTAGCTGGTGGCTAGTTAGCCATAGCTAAAATGGCTGTCATATTTCTGAGGCCTAATGCTAATGCTAGCAGCACAGGATTCGAACATAATGAAGCAGTGGGATAATGCAACGTAAGTAGGTCAAGTTTTAGCACCACACAAAATTAAAAGTGTCGTTAAAATATTACCTGTTTTGTTCTTACCTGCAAAATTAAATTAACCGGCACCGATTATCCGCTTCTCCGGTTGGTTGGTTTATTCGGTGGTCGGTGGAAAATGGCGTGACGGAAAATACGTTTGTAAATCCGGGGGGACCGGGAGGCGGGGTCAATTCATACTGATTGTATTATCACCTTCTCTCTATCCGAAATTAACAACATCGCAAAGCATAAATACTAAACCACATAACAAGTGATCAATTGAAAGTATCTTTTGAATAATTAGGCATGATAGTTTAAAGTTGCGATACCACCTTTGGCCACAGTGTGGGAGACCATTTAGTTGTGGTGGCGCTGTTCCAACATTCTGGCTAGGTTTATTTTTGAATGCCCAGAAACAAAATTGCAACCTGTCTATTGTTGCACCCAGCTCAATCTCATTATAGACCATTATATATACCCAAAAAACAAACAACCTCAATCAACTCAAGGTTCATAGGAAATGTACTTTAAACTCAAGTGTCTGGTATTTGTTGACCAATCAAAGCAGTCAGTTCTGCATGGTGGGTTCCTATGCAGTCAATTTGCACAAAAGAAGAAATAAAAGCTACATTGGTTTACATTATTATCATTATCAAATAATGTGCTTGAATAAAATGTTGCAGTAAACGTTATTGTGCTGATTATTATATATCACATTTATATGAGTGTTCTTTGCTCTTTCTGTTGGCCCATCCGTAACATTTGACTTTGCAGGTATTGAGAATAAAGTTATGGCATCTAAATCCAGGCTCTGTATGCACCTCTATTTGCTCATCGTGCGAAATGCAAGAGCCCCTGCCCTGAGTGACACCAAAACAATGTTTGCTCATGCAAATGTACCTCTATTATCATCTGTATGAATAAAGGTCAAGTTGTGCAGGGTTGAATGTAACCAAGAGTTAAGTTGTTGCCATCCCAGACTATAGTTAATAGAGGATATTTGTTGGGCTTCTCCTTAACATCCTATCATAGCCAAATAAAGATAAATTTAGATTCAACGCAGAAGTACAAACCTGCCTTTTGCTTACTTAATGTTATTTGGTTTCATGTCTACTTTTGTCAGGTTGCTGCACCATGCACCATTTACACAGCACATTTTAGCCATGCACACAATACCTAACTAATGTTGTTCACCAAACAGTAATACCTGCATTCTTTTCAGTTTTGTTTGAGGTAGTTTGCTTAAATTCATCCATTGTTTACACCTGCTCATCCTTTTATGTGGAAATGCTTGATGCATAGGCCTACCTTATAGTCCCCTTTCGCAAGTTTTAAACAGACGCTATGTGTTCCCCCTAAGGTTTGCAGAGAGGCTTTTGAGGCTCAATGGGGATAGATTGAACACTATTGTCCCACCTTACGAAAATCATGTGTAAATCTAACTAAAACAAGGGTATTCGTTAATTTACGCAGTATCAAGTGTAATAATCGTAGCTGGTTTGCAGTCTATAGTGAGAACTAGCCGTGTCAGATGTGTCTCGGACATTATTATAACCAAGGTGCAAATGCTAAATAAAACGTATCTACTTTCAAAGCCACAACGTGTCGTGACTTGAAGAGGGATATTAATTTATATTTTGCAACCTGAAGCTAGTAAAAGCCAAGATCGCATGCGTAGTGAATGAGGATTCCGACGAGTTTAATGTTGCATTGAAAACAACTGGGAATGTAGTGCTCCAACTGAACCTGTTTCCCAGTCCAAAACACACTATAACATTGTAATTTCAATAAACTCATAATTGAGTGTACTAACGGTGGCCCTGCTGTACTTCGGTAGTTTTGAGGTACCTTTACTATTAACTTTATGCCACTTTATGCTTCTTCCAAACGACAATTCAGAGGGAAATAATGTAGTTATTTGTACACTATATTTATCCAACAGGTTCAGTTAATCTTAACAAATGAAGAAAACATGTGTAGAGAATGGACTATAAGAGCAACACTTTGATAGTGTGTTTGAAGTGACTGTTTACACTATTGCATTAGTTGCAGTCAAAACTTCATTCAAAATAGAAACAAAATGGCTTAGATTATAGTTTCCTGATTATTCTTACATAATTGTACTTGCGCATACTGTTTAACGCGTCACATTCTCTTTTAAAACAGTATTTATTACAGTGATTTGACTTCATCTACCGTTATTTTTGTTGTCCGACTGCCACTGAACGCAGCTGAATAAATCCTACCCTGGATACCGCCTATGGTTACCGCCCACAAAGTAACTCAGCAGCCAGGTGACAGCGGAGACAGCAGCGACTCTACGCAGCCCAACACGCAAGACATTTGTCAGCGCCTAATTAAAGTGGAGTACTCAGATATGTGTGCTCTAATATTGCTTTAACTTTTTAGTTTTACATTTACGTGATTTAAAAAGCATTTCCTCCGCTCGCTGTTGCAGAGTAGTTAGCTAGCAGATTGACGTTAGCTCCTCTGACAGAGACCCCAACGGTGGTTGTATCTCTGACCGACCTACAGCGTCAACATGTCGGACCCGGCCGTGGAGGTGAAGGTGGAGGTGAAACAGGCCAGCAAAGAGGTGAAAGAGAGCGAAAATGTAGCTGAAAAATATTCAGCTATGACCGTAAGCAAGAACAGCGAAATGAACATGGGAGACCTGTCGTCCGCCTTCAGCGCGGTGCCCACTCACAAACCTGTCAAAAAGGTAAGACAGTCTGAAAAATGTAGAGCTGCTTTTAGCTCTGTCAAAAATAATGTGTTCACGTTGTCTGTGCTGATTATGTTATTGCATGGAGTCAGTTGTACCTCAATACATTGGCAATACAATATGTACTATTACCTGCCCCCACGTTACTCCGTTATATCTTCAATTTTTGATAGATTAAGATAAAAGTCTACACCTTACTGGCAAGGTTAATACAGATAACATAATTGTTTTAAGCAATGCTACATCAAAGGAAAAATATACACTTGTAAAGATTCTCACATTGATTGTATTACGATTATTACAATAACAATGTATTGCATAACAACGTGGTGATACTGCAGTAACAGGACTATTAATATTGCATGTGGATTATGCATTTGTGCATATGCATCAAGCATTATTATAAACATGTTAACGTTCCTTTTATAAAACATATTTATTTAGTACAGGCAGGAGACACATAAGGACACAACAACAACAGGTAGGGGAGATGCCATTCCCATCTCTCAAAATAATATAAATACAATAAAAAGAATACAGGAAAATCTTTTTGTATTCATACCAGACAGTGAAGCAGTAAGAGAGGACACACTTGGCAGATGTTTTTACAATTACTACAAAGTAATACATATAGTATTCATCTATAATGCTCATTAAAAGAAAAGCCATTTCTCTTTTTGGTCTCACTCACATGAATTGCTTCATTTTCTTGCCACATCCAACTCCAGGAAACAACTCAATGATTTGCTCCATGTAACACTCACAAAAGAAGGATGTTAGCTGATGCTCTGTAGGAACAAGGAAGAGTTGCACTGTGAATTTCTCGTGCTTTACATTGGAAAATATTTGCACACCTTATTTAGGTTGGAGTTGACAAATGTGCACACTATTGTCTTTTAACATTGTGCAAGCACATTCACTGTGACCAGGAATCTGTCAGATGGGAGATTGATTAGTCATCCTGGCAGCTTTACAATGGACTTTCACATCCTCATTCTCTCTGGGAGGAACTTAATATTACAGCAAACTATAGACAAATATTACTGCTACACCTATTTATACGTTTTATGTAAATCTGGATAGTCATTTGTTTCTAGCTGTCATCTGTAATGCAAGGTCAAAGGGAGAGAGAGGAGGACTGTTTGCTTTGTCCATGTTGTGTATGCCCTCAAAAAGCCCAGTGGAAGCCATTTATATTCACAGAGCATGTGTTAAAGCGGTATGTTACAGGTGATTAGTTTCCTGTTTATGTTCTCTCTCGTTAATATTTAGCAATTGATGGTTGCAAGTTTAGTTGCAAGCTTAATGGAAGTGACTTTGGGAATTAGTTGACTCCAACTTTCTCTTTCAGCCAGGTAAAACAGAAGCACATGCAGCTTCAACATTATTGACTTAAAAATAAGGGCATTTGATTATGTAAGAGACCATGAAGAAAAACGAAAAAAAACATAAAATATCTGGTAAAAATCTGTAAACCAAATGCTTGAGCGTGCATAACGATACAATCAAGCAGCACCATTACATACCTTCACTTCATCAACCCAACTCATCATCGGCACCATCACTTGGATAAGGCTCGGAGTGTATAGGAAGCACTATGTTATGCAGGTGAAACATCACATATGTGGCTTTTTAATAATCAGATGGCAGGAAACCAATATTAGTCTTTCAGTATCAGTCAGGCTGTAACCGACTCATGTCCGGGGGGAACTATGTGTGGTCTCGTCACCCCAATCTCAGGAAAACAGCTTCCCATTGTTCTCTGTTGCCATGTCTGTGGTATGTGGAGGCTTTTCAGTAGCAGGCCTAACCTAGAAACTAGACACTGACCTTATCAGGATAAAGAACCTGACTCTCCTTCAATGAGGTGGACAATGAGGCCGGTACACACTGTAGTATGTAGGCTCATTTATTAACGTGCTCTGATTCTTTATCTGTCCAAGGCTATTGTTGGTGTTATTACTGAGACCAAAATGAGTTAACAAGTTATTTCAGAGCCTGCTGAGGTGTGTGCCTGTCCATTCTCTACACCGAGACTCAGGATAACGTTACAGCACCTGGAGATTTCTCACTGTATCATGTTGCTTCAGTGCCTGCAGAATCCCTGTCAACAAAAAAAATCTGGTTACTGCTGTGAAAAAAGTTAGCTGACTAGGCATAAAGCTATGCACACAAAACAAAAAACAGTTCTTTCTTTTTAAAAATGCAAACACTAACTTGCTTTTCATGAGCCTTAATTAGCGGCTTTTTATACAAATAAGCGACAAGCTGATATCTAGTTAGGCCAGTCACATACTTGTGGAAATAAATTAATTATTACAATTCACATGCAACATTATAATTTGTATTTTATTTATATAATACATATAATTCTATTGTTGGCAATAGAGCAAAATAAGCTTACACCTTTTAGTAGGAAGAAACTCAACTCAAGCAAGGCAAAAAATGGTTGTGCTGTGTTTTGAACTATACAGGACTGTCTCAGAAAATTAGAATATTGTGATAAAGTTCTTTATTTTCTGTAATGCAATTAAAAAAACAAAAATGTCATACATTCTGGATTCATTACAAATCAACTGAAATATTGCAAGCCTTTTATTATTTTAATATTGCTGATTATGGCATACAGCTTAAGAAAACTCAAAAATCCTATTTCAAAAAATTAGAATAGTTCCTCAGACCAAGTAAAAAAAAAAGATTTATAACAGCAAAACACAATCAAACATTTGAAAATGTCCATTAATGCACTCAGTACTTGGTTGGGAATCCTTTTGCACGGATTACTGCATCAATGCGGCGTGGCATGGAGGCAATCAGCCTGTGGCATTGCTGAGGTGTTATGGATGCCCAGGATGCTTCAATAGCGGCCTTTAGCTCATTAGCATTGTTGGGTCTGGTGTCTTTCAGCTTCTTCTTCACAATACCCCACATATTCTCTATGGGGTTCAGGTCAGGGGAATTTGCAGGCCAATCGAGGACAGTAATGCCATGGTCAGTACACCAGTTACTGGTGGTTTTGGCACTGTGGGCAGGTGCCAGATCATGCTGGAAAATGAATTCCTCATCTCCATAGAGCTTTTCAGCAGACGGAAGCATGTAGTGCTCTAAAATCTCTTGGTACACAGCTGCATTTACTCTGGGCTTGATGAAACACAGTGGACCAACACCAGCAGCTGACATGGCTCCCCAAACCATCGCTGACTGTGGGAACTTCACACTGGATTTCAAGCAACTTGGATTTTGCTCCTCTCCAGCCTTTCTCCAGACTCTGGCGCCTTGACTTCCAAATGAAATACAAAACTTGCTTTCGTCTGAAAAGAGGACTTTGGACCACTGTGCAACTGTCCAGTGCTTCTTTTCCTTAGCCCAAGTCAGACGCCTCTTCCGTTGTCTTGAGTTCAGAAGTGGCTTGACCATGGGAATACGGCTATTGTAGCCCATTTCCCGGATACGTCTGTGAACAGTGACTTTTGATACCTGGACTCCAGCTTCAGTCCACTGTCTTTGAAGCTCCCCCAAATTCTGGAAGCGACTCTTCTTCACAATGCTGTTAAGGCTGCGGTCATCTCTCTTGGTTGTGCAGCGTTTCCTGCCACATTTCCCCCTTCCAACAGACTTTTTGTGGATGTGCTTTGAAACTGCACTCTGTGAACAGCTTGCTCTTTGAGAAATTTCTTTTTGTGTCTTACCCTCCTGATGGAGGGTGTCAATGACGGTCCTCTGGACAGCAGTCAGATCAGCAGTCTTCCCCATACTTGTGATTTAGTTTACTGAACCAAGCTGAGTGTTTTTCAAGGCTCAGGAAACCCTTGCAGGTGTTTCGAGTTAATTAGACGATTCAAGTGATTCGTTGAACACCCTACTAGTATACTTTTTCATGATATTCTAATATTTAGAGATAGGATATTTGAGTTTTCTTAAGCTGTATGCCATAATCAGCAATATTAAAATAATAAAAGGCTTGCAATATTTCAGTTGATTTGTAATGAATCCAGAATGTATGACATTTTTGTTTTTTTAATTGCATTACAGAAAATAAAGAACTTTATCACAATATTCTAATTTTCTGAGACAGTCCTGTACTCTGAGTCCACAGCTGAACCAAAAGTATAACCCTCTTTGGACACAATACCTTCAAATGTAACAGGAGAATGATGTTGCTAATAAAAACTAGCATTCATTGCATTGATTTAGTTGTGTTGCCCCTGAGCCCTGTGTTCTCTGTGTCTGTGGTTGTGTTTGAATGTGTTGTCATCCATTGTGATGCACTGTTAGTACTCAGTAAATGAAACATACTTGATGCTCATCCTGACCCGGCCTCTGGCAGTAGAGATATTGAATCTCAAGGGGACCTTTGTATGGGTAAATTAAAAACAATTGCAATCTTTCATATTGCTTTTGTGTGTCATGCCTTTATTTATAATAGATTCAGTTATGCATTTACAGCTAGTCACATTACATTTTCTTTTTTTATACCAGCAAATCCAGTTTGTGGAGGACAAGCAGGAGTTCAGCAGGTTCCCTACAAAGGCAGGCCGTCGCTCGCTGTCACGCTCCATCTCTCAGTCGTCCACAGACAGCTATGGCTCCGGTAAGAGAGAGAAAACCAAAAAACAACCTGTGTTATTTCAAAATGTTAACCTAACTCCATAGTGGTAACCGAAAAGGAGATGATGCTGTATATGGAGCTCTCCGTTTCTTCAAACCATCTTTTCCTTTGTTGGTTTTATTGTGTTTAGTTGTTTAAAAACCTCTTTTTGTTCCAGCTGCTTCCTATACGGATAGCTCTGACGATGAGACTTCACCACGGGACAAAACTCAGGTCAACTCCAAGGGCAGCAGCGACTTCTGTGTGAAGAACATCAAACAGGCTGAGTTTGGCAGACGTGAGATTGAGATCGCAGAACAAGGTAAAACACAGCAAGTCAAAATTCACTTTTTTTTGTTATTATTGAATGTTACGTTAATTATTCTAATCCTGTCATTTTATATTTTAACTAACTGATCCAAGTGTTTTCATTTAATCTAATTACAGAATTAAAACCTAACAATTTTACCTCATCACCACACTTATAGAAAATGTAATAATATAATAAGAAAAAGTGGTCTTTTATCCAGCTATATTTTCTTAAACTCAGGGTACAGAGTTTGAGCATTGTCTGCTGTGTCTCCCACTCATCACTTTTTAAAAAAAAATGTTGGCTCGTTTTCAGATATGACGGCGCTGATCTCTCTCAGGAAGAGAGCACAGAGTGAGAAACCGTTGGCAGGTGCCAAAATCGTGGGCTGCACTCACATCACCGCCCAGACTGCAGTAAGACTCTCTCTGACTTTGAGCTTCAAAGCCGAAGCAAAGGCTGCCGTGTGAAAGTGCCTCTTAATCAGGAGAGTGCTGTGGAATGTGTTTCCATAAAATACACTATCTGGCTGTGTTTCATAAAGAACATCATCAGCCACCGACAACCAGTTGATCCAAATAAGTCATAATCCAGGCCTGGTTCATCGTAACCTTTAGTGTTATTGAATAATACACATATACATATTGATTTGCAGTCTGTTTGTGATCAGGGACCAGCTCTTATTTGACCGTTTGCTTATACTGTGTTTCAGGTGCTGATCGAGACTCTGGTGGCTCTCGGGGCTCAGTGCCGCTGGACTGCGTGCAACATTTACTCCACACAAAATGAAGTGGCTGCTGCTCTGTCAGAGACCGGTAAGCAGGAGAGAGGCCGGCGAACAACCTTTAGTTTTGGAGCTCAAACACCAGGGAGTGAGGAGGATTGTGATTTTGAATCTCACCAGAAAAAAAGGACATCCAAAAGTGCTTGAATCTGTTGTCCTTTTGATATTTGTTTACTTAAGGCTAGAAAATAAGGCTGTGTCCTGTAGGCCACATGCCTTGTGAAAGTGAAAGATTAAATAACATTCCGTGTCTCAAACTATGACTGTTGGCTCCTTGTAATTCATAATCAAATGTCCTTTTTAAAAGTCCTTGAATTAGATTTTTTTATTAAGAACAATAACATGTTTTTACCAGAATCTCTGATCAGCATAAGGTGCCGTTGTGTGCTTTGCCATGTGAGTGTATGATGAACCAAGTTTAATAAGCTATTTAGTGAAAGAACAGCACTACTTCAACCTTTTATCTGTGGTTGCTATGTGATAGTTTAAGCATGTACAACATTTCCAAACTGAAGCTGTCATGATCAGACGAGCTGAATGGGAGACAAAAGACTGCTCAGTGACTGGGGGAGTTTTGCTCACTGTAATTGCTTTGCACAAGTTGGCTCTGACACTTGATGACACATAATGATGAAAACAATTTTCAGACCTTCACTGAATTACATCACATTGTTCAAAGAATTATGTATCATTTGAAGTGCTTACCAGATTGATCTGTTTCTTCTAAACAATTCAGTGTCACAGTCAGTGGCGAACCGTGTCTTGCACAACTGGACCTTTTGTAGACACACACACACACCCTCCGCTGCCAGCTCCCCCCCCCCCACTATAATGTCCGTCTTTTCACTGGATTGTCGTCTTGAAAAGGGTACTCGCAACTATTCCGCAAAAACATCTTCACCTGTTGCACTTGTCATTTTAACGTTAAAAACAATAAAACAGCATATTAATTGCTTCGTCGCATTCAGATCCTCTGTCTCGAGCCAGTTAACTAGCGGGCCTTCTAGAATACCCAGGAACCGAGGGGAACTCTGGAAGAATACGCCCATTGGCTACAAATCCATATGTGATTGGTTGATCAAACTGTCAGTCCAAACGTACGCTCTCATTCAGTGCAACGGCCAGGGCATTCGATCAAGGATGTAGAATACCTTGGTTGAAGGATATTCTACCCAGAGACCCAGAACAAGATCTGATTGGTTGCTTTCTTTTCTAACACAAAACCACTGAAATGCGTAGCATGGTCCGAGAAGGACAAACAAATCAACGTAACACTGTAATATTACAGATCAACAACACAGATACGATTCTCATTTATTCATTTTATATACATTTTTATTACATTTTATTTATATAATTAAATCGATTTTTTGTTTGTTTTATCTGAGAGTTCCAGGGTATTCTCTGAATACCTTGAAGGCCCTGACGGTTCGCCACTGGTCACAGTGCTTATAACATTGCCCTGATTCACTATCATACATCCAGATTTAGGAACTGTTTCTGTGATTGCCGCTTGTTGACAAATACGGTTTGTTTATGTAAATTGTGTTTCAGGTGTGGCTGTGTTTGCCTGGAAAGGGGAGTCAGAGGATGATTTCTGGTGGTGCATTGACCGCTGTGTCAACAATGAGGGTTGGCAGCCTAACATGGTGCGTGGAAACATTTGTTTTTCTACCTTTTAATGAGGAGACAACAACACACCGTGAATGCTTTAGACAAACAAATGCCTCACATAGACATACAATAATTACGGAGAACCAGCCATTCTTTTTGAGTTATTTCAATAAGTAGCTCTTTTTTTGTAAATATTTGTCTCATAATAATGTACTGTGTCATAACTCTTAGATCCTTGATGATGGAGGAGACCTGACACACTGGATGTACAAGAAGTACCCCAACGTATTCAAGAAGATCAGGGGCATTGTGGAGGAGAGTGTCACTGGGGTTCACAGGTGATTTACTGCTTAATAGGCTTCCTATAAAATATGAAGTGCAACACAGCGACACGCACCAACATGATGTGAAAGCTCTCTGCCTTCCTCTGCCTCTCTCCAGGTTGTATCAGCTGTCTAAAGCTGGAAAGCTGTGTGTCCCCGCTATGAATGTGAACGACTCTGTGACCAAGCAGAAGTTCGACAACCTGTACTGCTGCAGAGAGTCAATCCTGGACGGGTGAGGGAACTATAATGCATTTGTGAAATAGGCTCAGTAAAATGTGTTATTAATTAAAATATCTAACGTATACCCTTCCAAAACGTATGAGATAATGGTTTACAATAGACAATGGAAAACATTGGTTCAGCAAAATGGCTGCCATCAGACAGCCGGTTCATAAGGGTCAATGTCACATCTCTGTAGCTTTTAAAAAACCGGTTGGTCTTGTTAAGCTCTTTCGCTGCCAAAACCTAAGAAGAAAACCCCTGGGAAGACAACTATTGCGCTGATACCCGCCTGTGAATGCTTTCCATGGCAGAATATAAATTGTCTACTAATCTTTAACAACGTCTTCTCATCTCCGTATCGGGTCTGTGCTTCCTACACTTACCGCTCATCATTTATTGCTGTTCCTTCTGATTAATAATCTGCCAGGTACGAGGTAAAGGTTAATATCTTGTAACCGGTGTTCCAATATGAGTTATGATACGAAATGTCAGCATCATCAGACCTTCAGATGTATCGCACCGGGATATTTTAGGAATATAGTTACGACTTGTTTGGTAAAGGGCTTGTTATCACGCAGACATGTTATTTAAAACTGTAGAAAGTTATAATGATGCAGAACGTTTATTGTATATCCGTAGATAGATTACAGATTTTTGAGTCGTACAGATTGGCAGTTTCTCACTTCCACAGGAGAATGCTAATGTTATGTTTCAAATGTCTCTAGCCTGAAGAGAACCACAGATGTCATGTTCGGAGGCAAACAGGTGGTCATATGTGGGTACGGTGAGGTGAGATACTTATATCAACATTAACATGCCACAATGATCTTAATGATGTACACATGCTGTACTCATAACACACACACACAGCTGTCACCACAATTCATTGGATAGCTTTCACAGTATGATTTACTCTAGATGACGTTAAAGGTCTAAAATGCAACATTTCTGCATTCAAATTCTAATAACGACTAGGTCTAGCCCATTCAATGTAAGGTCGCCTGAAATGGCGTTGAATCTTTTGAACATTTTTCAGTGTCTGCCAGAAGCTGTCATAATCCACTAACGCCACATTTTATCGGTACATTTTTAGCATCTCAGTTATCTTTACCTATACATTTTAACCGAAGGGAAGATTTTAGTCATCCGACATTTGGATTTTAAGTTTCAGGGCTTGTGTTTAAATACTGAAAGGTTCAATTACTTTATGAAGGTCAGGGTAATTACTGGCATATGTATCTCTGCTGGTGATACAGTAATTCAATGTTATGTTTGCAGGTTGGAAAAGGTTGCTGTGCCGCCCTGAAAGCTCTGGGATCCGTCGTCAGCATCACGGAGATCGATCCCATCTGTGCCCTGCAGGCCTGGTGAGGAAAACAACAAGTGGGATGATGATCCAAGATGTGTTGAATGTCAAAGATATGTAAAAAGGACAGATAGCAGTATGGGTGAACAAGCACAGCCAGCTAACTGTGTTCTGTTAATTATATAACAGGCATGTTGTGAAATAATTCATTTGAAACTAAAACATACTACATTGACCCAACATGGAGTCCCGCTCTTCAGATGAAATATGATGTTGTCAATAAATAATGGAGAGTTTTCTCCCTGAGGCTGAATGCTGAACCTCTTCTTCCTTTGACAGCATGGACGGATTCAGGGTGGTGAAGCTGAATGAGGTCATTCGTCAGGTTGATGTCATCATCACTTGCACTGGTAACTCCAATTTAAACAATGCAGATTTACTCATTGGGATGCACGGATGTGGGATTACATTTTCTCTTAGCTTTTTAATCTATAAATGCCTTTTTGTTGATTGTTCTTTGCACTGGTCCTTAAGCTGCTTTCTCCCTGCCGCATGCTAATGTGCCGCGTCGGTTTTGTATGTTCAGCTTTTATTGGAAATGCTCTTACTGTTAGTCTGTGTCGGGACAGAAACCAGATTAAGGTCTCTGTGTGTCAGACGATGTAAATTGATTAAAGGTTCATGATTGTGTCTTTCTTTAGGGAACAAGAATGTGGTGACCAGAGACCAGCTGGACCGAATGAAAAACGGCTCTATTGTCTGCAACATGGGCCACTCCAACACTGAGATTGATGTGGTAAACTAGCTTCTAAAAATAGAAGAATTCAAAGTTCAACTGTGCTCAAAAGCGGTATCAGTACCAATTGGCTTCAGCGATCATAACCTTGTAGCAATATGTAGGAAAGCCAAAGTCTCAAAAGCAGGACCGAGAATAGTGCTGAAGAGATCATATAAAGGGTTTTGCTGTGATTCATATGTGGAGGATGTTAAGGGAGTATGTTGGTCTAATGTTTTTAAAGAGAGTGACACAAATGTGGCACTGGATGTTTTCATGAAATTGTTGTTACCAGTGATGGATAAACATGCACCTGTTAAGAAGGTAACCGTTAAAACAGTAAAGGCACCATGGATTGACGAGGAGCTAAAGAAAAGTATGGCTGATAGAGACAGAACAAAAAGGGCAGCAATGAATTCCGGCAATCATTCTGAGTGGCAGTTATATTGCAAAATAAGAAATAATGTGACTAAACTGAACAGAAAGAAGAAGAAAATGTATTATGAGATTAATAATCTCAAAGTGTAGACCTCAAAGTGTATACTTTAATGGCAGTATCTCTAGTGCTAGATATGTTGCAAGTGGAATTCCACAAGGAAGTTCACTAGGTCCTTTACTCTTCTCAATCTTTACAAATGATTTTCCAATAGCTCTTGAAAAAGCACAAGTCTCTATGTACTCGGATGACACGACAATATATACACAGGCTCCCACAATCGGTGAGATAACTGATATTCTGAACAAAGAACTGAAAACAGTAATGGAATGAGTGACCAGCAACAAATTAGTGCTCAACATTCAAAAAACAAAAGGTATTGTATTTGGCACAAATTACGTACTAAGGTCTAAACCGCAGTTGAATCTGATGCTGAATAATGTAGAGGTTGAGCAGGTGGAGGAAACAAAGCTCCTGGGACTCATCCTAGCGAACAATTTATCATGGATGAAACACATAGAGTCAGTGGTGGCAAAGATGGGGAGGAATATATCTGTCATCAAGAGGCTCAGTGTTTTTACCACCGCAACTGACAAAACAAGTCATTGAGACTCTAGTCCTTTCACAACTGGACTACTGCTCAATGATCTGGTCAGGGGCAAACAAGAGGGACCTGGGAAAGCTGCAACTGGTTCAAAACAGAGCAGCTCGGCTTGGCCTTAGGTGTACACCAAGACATAATGTAAACAAAATGCATGTCAAGCTCTCCTGGACATTAGTCACGGAGAGGCTGATGGTATCACTCCTTGTCTTTTTGAGGAACATAAATGAGCTGAAACATCCAACCTGTCTATATAAGCAACTTACACTTAGCTCTAAAATCCATACATATAAAACGAGACATGCCACAAGAGGTTGCTATCAAATCCCTAAAGCCAAAACAGAGTCTATGAAGAGCACAGTGCTGTATAGAGCCATGGCTGCATGGAACACACTGCCAGATCAGATTTCTAAAGAAACAACTAAAGCAAGCTTCAAAAGACGATTGAAGAGGCATCTAGAAGCCCAAAGATTGTAAATTACACAAGCAGCAGACAGGTTATGGTAAACCTACAGCAGCACACTGATTCATATAGGTTTTTTTAAACACAGGCCAAGGAAATGGGGAATCAGAAAATAAGCTGTATGTGATGGTTGATATGAAAGTCACTGTTTGAAGGAAAATTGACGCCGTACACGATTTGTATCATTGTCTTGTAATGTACTGTCAAATGTCATGTTTTATGTTATTTGTGGACCCCAGGAAGATTAGCTGTTGTTATGCACCAGCTAATGGGGATCCTAATAAACTAAACTAAACTAAATGTATCCTCCACAATGGGTTAATACATAATGAAACAGTGTGGATCCACCCGCAGTGTCTTTAGATGTCAGGGCTGATCTCCTCTCCTCTTGCAGGCGAGTCTCCGGACCCCCGAGCTGACCTGGGAGAGGGTGCGCTCTCAGGTGGATCATGTCATCTGGCCTGATGGCAAGCGGGTCATCCTTCTGGCTGAGGTAACTGGTTCGCCTTGCAACCAAATGTTATGCTTGATTACAGATTTTGAACATGTGATGATTTGTCATTTCTGTTTCTTGTTCACATACTTAACTGTTTAAAAACACATTATTTTTCACTTTCTATCCGTCTTGTTCCGATTAAAGGCGTGTGTCTTTAAGCCTCCTTTCTGAATAGCTTGGTCTGCTCTGATTGGTCAGTGTTTCTGGGTCTTCCACATTTGCGTGCAGCGTTGAAGACCATAACGAGAGCGTAGCTGCACTTTCTACCTATATACAGCTCCGGAAAAAATGAAGAGACCACTGCAGCATTATCAGTTTCTCTGGTTCTCCTAGTAAAATTAACTATTGACTAATGACAACATTTTGCTGTGTTGGAATTCAACAATCACTGGAACGAAATGGCTGCCAAATGTTTAGAGATAGAGATTTAAGAAAAATAAAAAACGTTTTTTCTTAACTTTCTTTTTTATCTTTGTTAGCTTCATTTAGTAGCTGAAACACAATATGGTGTACACAGATCCACTATTTATTAACATAATTGTAATCAGTTTAATGGTACTGAGAAAAAACATTATTATGTTGGAACAGCGATATTAATGCATGATTGCTTTTTAAAGCGTGTGTTGTTTCTCCATCAGGGACGTCTCCTTAATCTGAGCTGCTCCACTGTCCCCACCTTTGTGTTGTCCATCACAGCCACCACTCAGGTAACATGTTGATACTACCAGACCAATAAGCTATACAGCTGATAAAGACACAGTGGTTATTGCTTCCATTCTCTCACAGGATCATAGATACATTTATTGATCTTCAATCAATTTACAGTGCATCCATTTTCAAATGTATCACTCATCCATGTTTGTGTTCAGGCCCTGGCCCTTATAGAGTTGTACAACGCTCCTGAGGGACGATACAAGCAGGACGTTTACTTGCTCCCCAAGAAGATGGGTAAATATAACTTAATACTTGACGTGCAGTTTTTAAAGTATTCACAGTTTACACTCAACATTAATCATGGCTGGGCTGTAGCACTGGACTTATTTATTTGTAATCATGTGATCGTGTTTGTATCCCTCTTTCTTACTAAACCGTGTCTGTATGTTTCAGATGAGTACGTGGCCAGTCTGCATCTGACCACTTTTGATGCTCACCTGACGGAGCTTTCTGATGATCAGGCAAAATACCTGGGCCTGAACAAGAACGGCCCTTTCAAACCCAACTACTACAGGTACAGTTCTACAAAATGATGCAACTATGTCAATTATTATGGTAACATTTTGGCAAAAAAGTAATTTTTAAATAAACTTGTTCTTTGTGTTCACAGGTATTAGTCTGCAGGGAGCCATACTTCAGCTCGCTCAAATGTAAACGCTACAATCACCTTTCCATAAGACAAGAACAAGATTTATGTATATTGTATTTTATACTCTTCACAGTACTCTTCATACTCTAGAATAGGTTATATTAAGTTCTATTTTACTGACCACAGCAAGTTTTGGCACTTATATCTGCAGTATAGTGGGATTTTTATTTTCAGGTGCATCTGTTCACAAACCTGCTGACTCCTGGCTACTATAGAGTTCTGTCTTGGATATTAAATGTATCAATATAGTGTGCCAAAAGACTGTGACGGGGAAGGGTTGTAGTTGTTGTGAAATGTTAATGGTTAGTTGTGGAATCAGTTGCATTACGCGATACTTTTAAAATGTAAGCTCCTCAAGTGTTTAGATGCTTTTAATTCCATGTTTTGGCTCTCTCAACAACATCCTGTTTGAAACTGGTGGCAGTCATTTCCAGAAAATAAATCTTAGACAAGCCTTGTTTCCATAAAACACCAGAGAGGCATTTTAAACTCCTGGCTGGGAAAGAATGTAATGCTCCAACTGTTTCTCTCAGGAGAAGGGGAAATAAAACACCTTATATTATATTGTACTAGGAGTTGCTGTTCGTCTGCTAGATGTATAAGTAAGCAGTTACTTGCTGACAAATGAGCCATAACAACTAGATAACCTTATTTGTAAAACAGTCTTTGAGTTTGTTTCTGCCCCCCCAGTGGTCAGATATCGCTGACTGCAGCTTTAACGATTTCTCTCTGCTGCGATGTGGCAGAGCTTGCGCACTTCACACATTCTATCCACAAATACTGAAGAAATATCCTTTTCTCTCTGTATTAACGTCCACATTAATCCTAACCATCAGCACATCCGGCCAAAAAAGTAACTTCAAAATTCCTATTGTTATTGCAAACAAAACAAAGCTAAGTATTTTTTTTTTATAAAGTTGTGTCTATCTATGAGGTTTTTGTGTCTGGTAAGAATAATATCTGTACCTCAGGGCATTCAAATATTGTTGTATTTACAGAATAACTAGAACAGGTTTAGATATTTTTGTACTCTATGTCACCTGTCCAGAGTTCAATGACTATTGCAGAATTGTATATTCTGTGTGAAGCGAACACAACAGAGAGTGATGTTGAGCAGTGTTACATACCGTATGTTTATTCTACAACAACTCTGTCTGAAGGGCAACATTGGGTTTATTGTTAATTTGTCACAGGAGTCTGCTCCTAACAGAGGATATCTGTTGAATCCACTAATGCTCAGACATGGATAAGCTTTGTTGTCAGCACATTTACCTAGACACAAGTTAGCTTTACCTTCTCTGTTATCTTGCGATATTGCACCATTATTAGAGCTATTGTTAAAACACAATATGATGTTTTTTTCGAGCACTTTTTATCGTTCATAAAGATTAGGCTTGTTAAATGCACACACTTATTACCCCACCTTCTTGATATTCACTTGAACTCATTTGAATAATGGACCACTTAGTTGACTTAGTCACTTAGTCTTTTTTAATTCCAACTATATAGTGTGCGGTTAGTAGTTGAGTCTCTTCAACACATTTTAACATGCTGTATATGATGCTGGTAGTCTGTGGGCCTGCTGAGGCTTCGGCACCTTGTTACCTTGTTATAGTGTTCACATGTATTTACTCAGTATACTGTTTTATCCCTTTTTTTTTAAAACTTCAGGCTCCAGCCAAAGTGACAGGTTATTTCTGCTTTGAATTTTATTTTTGTATGAGTTTATTGTTGTCACTTACTCCTGCTTTAAAGGAAAACTCCATCCACAAAAGTACTATTTGTAAATCAATTACTCTGCCTGGTACCTCAAATTCTAGAGTTGTTCTTGCATGTATCCACTGTAACCTATTTCAAAAGACAGAACAAAGCTTTTGTTAAATAGATGTGAATGCTTAACAACACCAAAAGTATTGTTTTGCATTCATTTTTACTAGAAGCTTACTTTTAAACATGTAATGCAATGGAAAAAAACAATTGAATAGGCTGAGTCATTGAAATACAAAGGGTTTTCCTCTAATGCTTTAGTATCTCAAAGGATGCTAATATGAAGTGCTTTTAATCTTTGCACTAGCAGCTTTAAAGCATTGGACCCGAGGACACTCAGTGAGGACATTAGAGGTTTCTCAATATTCTAATTTCCCCTCCTCGACTCCTATCCTCAAGACTTAGTCCCGCCCACAGGAGATGCGAGCGGAGGACTGAGGAGGGGAACCGAGGAGTCGAGGAGGGGAAATTAGAGTATTGAGAAACCTTTATTGTCAGCAAGATGAGCGCTGCCTGTAACCATGGTTACTGGTCATTTGACAGTGCCTTGTGACTCACTTAGTAATTTATATTCAGACATGTACGTGTTTTTCTCAGTATAGTAATGTGCCCAACATTTGTTTTTCAGAATTATACAGTGATAGCTATGCAGCAAAACATACTCAGTTTTATTCTGTCAAAGGTATTTTACTCTTTTATTATGCATTACTCAAGACGACAACTCATTTTAGACATTAGTGGGCAACATTTTATACTCTGTTGTATTTTGATGTATGTTTCATATCTTTTAACAATCAGTCAAAAACACATTTAGTGGTCTTTTCATAAAAGCACTTAAAAATGACTTTATTAATGTATTCCTTTGTTTAGCTAATAACAATCATTTTAACATAGTTGTATCGAGTTATAGAGACAAATGAATGTGTTATTACTATAGCAAAAGCTTGACTCAAAGTCAAAATAAAAAGAAAGTGTACAACTGTGATTTGACAGTTGTACATTGTTGCCGGTTTGACGTTTTTAATGTGGAGACGAAGCGCTGTAAATGATTAGCTTTGAAGTTGGCCTATGTTCTCATCACTATCTGTTGCTCAGTTTAAAGAACCTCATTCCGGCAGTATGCAACATATTCCATTTCTGTGCACAGTTCCCTTTAATAAACTGCTGTTAAATTTGAAAATGTCTCTGATGCATCATTTCACAGACCCAGTCAGGTCAAATGCATTGTCTTTAAACGACATGTCACACTTATAAGTAACTAAGTATTACATACAGTTATCGCTCGATAACAGTCTTCGACACCCAAGTCCCCAAAAATGCACTCTTTGTAAAAAAGAAACTTCACTTTCAATTTATTTTTGTCTTCATTGTACTATTGCCTATTTACCTCGTTAAAGTAAATAATACTCATTACATTAATACATGCCTTATTTGTGATTAAAATAATGGCTGTTGGTAATGTACTAGCGACCCCCACAGATGTATCATTTCACTGCGTCCGTGGGAGCTCAGACCCTCCTTATGGGAGCTCAGCTCCCATTGGCTCCCACATAAATCGAACCCTGGCACAGTACACACACATACATGGATATAGCAGCTAAAACAACAACACATATATGTACGTTTATAAATCTATGTAAACAGATGTATGTATTGTATAAATAATACAACAACACAAACAGTAAGACATTAGTGCAACGGGGCACTAGAGTGCAAATGTTGGATTAAATATGGATTGATTGAATGCAACAGGTTGGAGACCCTAAAGGACATCACTAAATGCAAGAAAATATAATCACAATAATTAAATCACACATAGAACAAAGGGCAGATCATATCCCCCTCCCCTTTTAAGCGGTAGTTACGTAAAAGAGTGTACAGGTTACATAACGTTTGAATTAAATATTCATAACAGAATGTAAATTCCAACTCTCGTAGATCGACTCAGTCATCTCGCGAGAATACACTGCGCCCCAACTATAATGGACGTCGGTGGGAACAGTAGTGGGCTTCCTGTAAACAATAAACAGAGAGCTATGTTACCTAACAAAAGCAGGGGCGAGTTCACCCGAAACCCAAGAAAAGATTCAGAGGTACGTAAAAATAAGTGTTTTTTTTATTTACAGCAAACTAATCATTTAGAGACGCGGCTGCTGCTGCTTCTGTACCACATAACGTTAGCTTAGTTAGCTCTGTCAGGCTAGCTTTACTGTTTGTGCTGACACGGAGACACACACTAACAGCAGCAACTGAGGCTCTTAACATCTTTGAAATGATATGCCTATGTTTGTGCAATATTCCCTTTGTAGCTTAATTTATGCAATGTTGAATAGTAGTGTAGCTTAGCAGGGGCTAGCTAGCTAGCTGATGTTAGCTAGTACCAGGCCAGACTGAGCTGTCTGTCAGCGGCGACCTGTTGAGGCTTATTTGTCTGCGGCCTGTTGTGTTCATGTGATTTAAAACCATGGAGCCCTCCTTTAAACTTATACCTATAAAGAAAACGAAGTTAGTCAGTGCTCCCTTGCTTCATAGTGGATACATTGCTGCATTTAACTGCGAGAAAACCACTTCTAGACTTCTTGTTTTCATGCGTTGACATCTTGTAATCCTTTGAATATTCAGAAAATAAATAATGTTAGCATTACTGATTAAACCATTGTAAATATGATTGAGAGGAGTTTCTCTTTGTGACATCTAATTGATACATGATCAACAGCTCCTGTGAAATACATACTTTCTAACAGGGTTGAAAAAAAATGGTTATTTTTGTAAAAATGCTATAATGTAAAATACTGATTACAAATAAACGGTTTTGATTTATAATGTTGGTGAAAATATACATTCGTTTGTATCAGTAAACTAGAATGAATGAAGTAATCAAAAGGCCCCTTTTTATTGTTTTGCATATAATAGTTTTGGACTATTCTTTGTAATACCTAAAGTTTTTAATGGTTAACCCTTCTGTCTGTTGGATTGTGTAACCTATAATTTTACTTTATATTGTAGACACACTATTTATTGTAGTACAATAAACATGTATTGAGTTCTATGGTCAGAGCTAGTTGAAGTGGCTCATAGTTGTTCTTAACTAAACAGCCAAAGAATAACGTTTATGTATTTAGTGATTAATAAAAAAAGAATATTTACTTGCCATTCTGCCAGTTAACAAACTCATATATACCGTGTTTGGTGCATAGGGGCTGTCGGAGTCTCCAGACCTGGAGTTTGAATATGCCGATACAGACAAGTGGGCTGCTGAGCTGTCAGGTGTGTAGTCATTACGGACATTGAGATTACCTGACTTTGTTTTTTTGCTCTTCACTCTTGCAACATATTTTGTCTTATTTACATATTCCTTGTGAATGTTTCAGAGCTGTACAGTTACACCGAAGGACCGGAGTTTTCTCTCAATAGGCAGTGCTTTGAGGTCGAATTCAGAACACATGGTATGGAGTTCAACTTGCAACACATCTTAATGACATTACAGCAAATCCTCTATTACGTACAATGAAGAAGGCATATGTGTGAAGTTAATTATCTCCACCTCTTTTGTTTCTTAGTTTCTGATAAGAGGTGGACGGAGCTGGATGAATCTCAGCAGAGAGCTCACGCCATGCGCCTGCTGGACGGGCTGGAGATGATCGCTCGAGAGAAGAGGCTGAAGGTCGCCAGAGCCATTCTTTACATGGCTCAGGGTCAGTCCACACATCCCTTAACACCTTCTTAGTATTAATTAATATTGATTGAATTCAAATTCGAATTGATCAGAACATTTAGTTTAGTTTTTCTCAAGATATAAGTGTTTCACCGTTGCATTTTATTCTCTCTAGGAACCTTTGCAGAGTGTAGCTCTGAGGCTGAGGTGCAGCACTGGATGAGATACAACATCTTTCTGCTGCTGGATATGGGGACCTTCTCTGCTCTGGTGGAGCTGCTCAACATGGAGATTGAGTACGTTATCAATCATGCAGAGGCTATCCTAATTTAGTTTTGCCTTTTTTTATCTACAAGGAATCATCTCCTTTTATAAAAAGTGATAACTCCTTGTAGGTTAGAACAATCAGCTTTAGTGTTGCCAGTGAGCAACACTAAAGCACACTGTGTTGGCTTTGCAAGGCTAGAAGTGACTAGATCTTCTGTTGTAAAATGATCTATCTGGAGAAGAGTTGAAAACACTTATATTCTCCCTTTCAGTAACAGCGCTGCCTGTAGTAATGCTGTGAGGAAACCAGCCATCTCCCTGGCTGACAGCACAGATCTCAGAGTGCTGCTCAACATAATGTACCTGATGGTGGAAACCATACAACAGGATGATCCTGCCGACAAGCCTGAGTGGAAAGTCATCCGGGAAACCTTCAGAGCAGAACTAGGTGAGTTTTATCGACGTAAAAACCTGCAGTCATGTCACAGATTTGAAACAAAACATGCAAGGTGAACTATTTTAACTCCACTCCTCTAATCCAGGAGCTCCTCTGTACAACAACGAGCCGATTTCCGTCATGCTCTTCGGTATGGTTACCAAGTTCTGCAGCGGTCATGCCCCTCACTTCCCAATGAAGAAGGTGTTGTTGCTGTTGTGGAAGAGCATCCTGGTGAGACACGGTTTTGCTCCCACATGACCTCACAACAAAAACATATTACCTCTAATCAGGAAACATGTTAAATGATTGTCCCCTGTTTCAGTTCACACTCGGAGGGTTTGAGCAGCTCCAAAGCATAAAGGTTCAAAAGCGTGAGGAGCTGGGTCTCCCCCCTCTCCCGGAGAACAGCATCCGAGTGATCCGCAGCATGAGGGCCGCTTCTCCTCCTGCGTCTGCGTCCGACCTCATCGAGCAGCAGCAGAAACGGGCGCGCCGCGAACACAAGGTAGACTTTACTGCTGCTCCCGGCTCTCAAAACATAGTGCGGGTTAAAAGAAGGTACATGTGAAATGTGTCGTTGCCTTGATTATATAGATCAGGGGTTTTGGAAAATAAATCTGTAAATAATCTTGTGCAATAAATACTTTTAATTTCACTACTGTTATCTGGCTTAGGGCTGCTCAAGTAATCGTATTTTAATCGCGATTACGATTATGGCTTGCAACGATTACGAAAACAACGTAATCGAAATAAAACGATTATTTTTTTTATTATTATGACTTTCTTTTTTTTCTCTTTTTTTTTAATACATTTTTTTTTTGGTTTTTCAGTTGAATTATACTTAAAGTTCAGGGTAATCAACTGTTAAAAACATACTGTTCAAAATGTTTTTCTCCAATAAATGGATGTTTTCAAAGTCAATGAATAATCGCAATTACAATTATTGACCCAAATAATCGAGATTATGATTTTTGCCATAATCGAGCAGCCCTAATCTGGCTGCTATCACACTGCTTTGTACAGCCTACAAACATTTTATTTTTAAATACTGCTACTTATTGCTATCCACCTGGATGTGTATTTTGTGTATTTCTATCTTTAATATTTTGTGCCTGCCTCTTATTTAAAATGTTCCTATTTCTGCCTCTATATTTGAGCTGTAACAATGTACATTTCCCCCCGGTTGGACTAATAAAGATATTCAAATGTTTACACAGTCGTTGATCAAACAAGACAACCTTGACGCATTCAACGAGAAGGATCCTTACAAGGCAGACGACTCACGTGAGGATGAGGACGACAACGATGACAATGATAACTCTATAGAGCCGGAGACTTTCCCTCTGGAGAGGGACGAGGTGATGCCTCCGCCTATTCCTCAACCTCCATCAGAGAGGGTGTCTTTCCCCAAAGGACTGCCGTGGGCTCCTAAAGTCAGGTACCGGTGGATCCGTTTCTCTTGTCCACACATCTAGAAAGAAGATTATAAAGATTGAGGTTCTGTTATGATGTTGGTGTGTTTCTCTCCCACAGGGAAAAGGACATTGAGAATTTCCTGGAATCAAGTAGAAGTAAATTCATAGGTTACACACTTGGAAAGTACGTTTTCGAAAGCAACTTAAGTCTAATATTTCACACTTTGACTGTATGGTGTGTGCTGATGTTTTTTTTGTGCATGTCTCACAGTGATACAGATACAGTCGTTGGTTTACCCCGGCCAATCCATGAGAGCATAAGGACGTTAAAGCAGGTATTGAATTAGCCATTTCACAACATCTTTTTACTTCTAGAGGGTATACCCTTAAAGTCAATAGTGCTGCTAGATTCTCACGTCTATTCCTCGTCTTTTTTCAGCACAAGTACATCTCCATTGCTGAGATACAGATTGCAAAGGAGGAGGAGTTTCAGAAAACCCCTCTGTCTGGGGTAAGTAGACACAGGGGCGTTAATAGTTAAGGAATCACGTTTGACTTTAAGAAATGGGTACTAACAGTTCAATATTTTTCATATTTAACTGACTAATCGATACATCTAAAATATAATTGACAGATTAATCAATAATGAAATGTTTGTCAAATGCATACCTTATCTGAAAAATAAGGTAAGGTAAAAATTGTGAGCTGGTTCTGTCGGTAATTAATAATTGACGATAGCAGAGGTTTTAGGGTCTTGTGTCTGCAAAACAATCTTTCTCGAGGTGTCATGGTGATGTACATTTTGTTTTGTTTCTATTCTTATCAGGGTGAAGAAGACGTGGAGATGTCCTCCATTGAGCTGCTCTATCAAGGAATTCTGCCCAGTTTGCCTCAATACATGGTTAGTGGGCTCCGGTATACACTGTGGTAATTCTCCTGTGAAGAAAAGGTTATAGAATATTTCAGTGGCTTTCAGTTCCGTGCAATTAACAGTAAATAATGTTAGCCTTAAGACCCTTTTGTGTAAATAATGTTGTAACCTTTATTTAGTTGAGTCTAATATAATGTTTTGCATGTAAGGCCCTTCAGACACTGAAGTTGACATAAATGCAAAATGTTGTCAAATCAAATCAAATCAAGTTTTATTTATAAAGCACATTTAAAAGCGATTTTTGGTCGAGCCAAAGTGCTGTACATGCATTAAAAACACTTATAATCACAATAAAAGACAATAATTTACAACAGATATAAAACAAACACAGGGAATAGTCAGGAGTCGTGCTCCGCTCTGACTAGAAGGCCTGAGAGAAGAAGAGAGTCTTTAGTGAGGATTTAAAAACCCCTAGGGTCTGGGCCGACCTCACGTGGAGGGGCAGAGTGTTCCAGAGCCTGGGGCCAGCTGCTGCGAAGGCTCGGTGCCCTCGGGTTTTGAGCCTGGTCTTGGGCACTACCAGCAGCAGATGGTCAGCAGACCTTAAAGCTCTGGCTGGGGTGTAGCGCTGGAGGAGTTCTGCTATATAGGCCGGAGCCAGCCCATTTAGTGCTTTAAAAACAAATAAAAGGATTTTAAAATCAATTCTGTACCGAACTGGAAGCCAGTGCAGTGAGGCCAGAATTGGGGTGATGTGGTCACGCTTTTTATGGCCAGTCAGCAAACGTGCAGCTGCGTTCTGGACTAGCTGCAGGCGTTTAATTGATGCCTGGTCCATACCCATGTAAAGAGCGTTGCAGTAGTCCAGTCTCGAGGTCACAAAGGCGTTAATAACCCTTTCCAGGTCTTTAAAAGATAAATACGACTTGGTTTTGGCCAAAAGTCTTATTTTAAAAAAGCAGGATTTGACTACGCTGCTGACCTGCTTGTCGAATTTAAAAGTACTGGAGAAGGTCACCCCAAGGTTCGTGACTGAGGGGAGGATGTTTTGTTGGAGGGAGCCTAGAATATCAACCTGGGAGGCTGGAGGTTGGGGTCCAAAAAAGATGACCTCAGTCTTGCTTTCGTTGAGGTTTAGAAAGTTTTTGCTCAGCCAGGATTTTATCTCAGTTAAGCAGTCCATCAACTGTTGTAATGAGTGTGTGACACTTGCTTCGAGAGGGAGATATATCTGTACATCGTCGGCGTAGCAGTGGAAGGGAATATTATGTTTTGTGAGAATTGAGCCTAGGGGTAGTAAGTACAGTAGGAAAAGGATGGGGCCCAGAATCGAGCCTTGGGGAACCCCACAGGTAAGAGGGGCTTTTGCAGAGGAGAAGGCACCTAGCTGCACAGCGAAGCTACGGTCTGTCAGGTAGGACCTGAACCATGCAAGGGCAGAGCCTGTGATGCCAGCGGACTGTTCAAGCCGTGACAACAGGATGCTATGGTCCACAGTGTCAAAAGCAGCTGTCAGGTCTAACAGCACCAAGACAGCTGGGCTACCTGAGTCGGCGGCTAGGAGCAGATCATTAAAAACTCTTAAAAGGGCTGTTTCAGTGCTGTGCATGGGTTTGAAGCCAGACTGAAACTTTTCGTGGATTCCATGCGTGGTTAAAAAAGACTGCAGCTGGGCGTAGACCACTCTCTCCAGGGCTTTTGATAAAAAAGGTAGCTGGGAAATGGGCCTAAAATTTTCGAGAAAGGAGGGGTCGAGATGTTTCTTTTTAAGTAATGGCTTAACCACGGCATGTTTGAAGGCAGCAGGGACACATCCTGAGCTAAGGGAGGTGTTTACAATTAATAAAATACTTGCTCCAACTGAATCTAAAACGTCTCTGAGAGTTCTAAGAGCATTAGATACATTATATCATTACTCATTTTATGGTATAAATCAACCATCACTGACTGTTACTCACTTCCTGTTCTGTCTCTCTGAATGTCAGATCGCTCTGCTGAAGATCCTCCTCGCTGCAGCTCCGACCTCCAAAGCCAAGACGGACTCCATCAACATCCTGGCAGACGTGCTGCCGGAGGAGATGCCGTAAGTGATGCAGGGACTCTTCAAAACTTTAAACAGCAATGCCAATATCCATTCTAGTGGGACAAGTAAAATACAATACGTTTATTAACAATTTAAAATGAGATGTGTGTCTAAAATGGAAAATTGGTGTAACTTCACATTGCAGGCATACAGATTAAAGGTTATTTACAGGGCTGCACATAACTGGCGCACCTGCGCCAAAAAGAGAGCACCGGGTCATTTGAAAAAAGGCGCATTTGCGTGCCAACATTGAGAGAGAGAAAAGAGAGAAGAGAGAAGAGAGGAGAGAGAGAAAGATATTTGCGAGTTGCATATGAACTCAGGGCCGGCCCGTAGCACTGGCGTTATAGATGTTCGCCTAGGGCGCCAGATCTGTGGAGGCGCTGCGCTGGCAGCTCTGGGAGGGAAAAAAACATTTTTGACCGTTGGGGCTCATCCTAATGTTCGGCCTTGATGTAACAATATTCATAATTAAGTAAATATAACACCCTTTTCATCCCGGATACACGTTTAATTTGCCCTGTACGATGGGCGCTGTAAGTGATGAAAATGGGGGATGTTGGCTTATCTGGCATCCGCAGCTCACAGCCAAAGTGCGAGTGAGCGAGGGAGGGTGCACCGGTTCCGGCGCTGTTGTTATTAGAATCTGGTGCTAGCAGCTCCAACGGATATTATAAGAAGATGTTTCTACAATGATGTGGAGGAGAGTCCTCTCCAGTCAGACTGAGGCTGATAACTACAGCTCAGTGAGGTAAAGGACTCTTGAGGGTTTTGATAGTTCACTTTAGTCTAAGTTATCTCAGTGGGTCTCAAACGTTTTGATCACAATTTATGTAAACACATATTTCCAAGGCACTCCTTTATAATTATTGGGATAAAACAGGTTTGAAATCATTCCAATGTATACTATAGGACAGTAAACCAAAAATATTTAAAACTGGAAAGATAAAAAAAAATGCATAAATAAATGTTAAGGTAAAATAAGATATGAACAACAAAAATAAAATAAGTTACATTAATTTGTTATTGGCTATGGTAGGTTATTGGTTATGTTCACATACTTATTTGATTACATCCACTTGTCTAAGATGACAACAGAGACTTTCGACCCAAACCCAGCTGTTGACTTGTGGATGCAAGCAGCTAATCGCAGACTTAACCAGAGAGAAAGAAGTAGGCCTACATCATCAGCTACCATGTCTGACAGAGAGGAAGACAGTGAGGAGAACAGTCAGGAGGGTAGGGATGACAGCTTGTAGGATTATTGGTCGTGCTAATGTTGTCTTGTGTTCACCTCTGCATGTGTGTTCTGTGTTCACCTCTGCATGTGTGTTCTGTGTTCACCTCTGCATGTGTGTTCAGCGCCGTGTGTCTGGCAAATAAAGTCAAGACCCCCTCAAAAGTTACAGTTTATTTCATTTTAAGGATGAGCACCAAGCAACATCTCCAGGTGCTCCTTTGAGAACCAGGGCAAAAAAGTGATGTGCACCCCTGGTTATTTAGTCCAAACTCTGGTTAGCAGGCTTGAGGTTGTCTGAGTCTCAACATTTTATGATATTTTATTTTCTCTGAGGATCAGAGTTAAACTAAATCTGTGATTGATGTGTAATGTCTGACTCTGCAGGACCACAGTGCTGCAGAGCATGAAACTCGGTGTTGATGTCAATCGACACAAAGAGATCATCGTGAAGGCCATCTCTGCCATCCTGCTGCTGCTCCTCAAACACTTCAAACTAAACCACATCTACCAGGTAAACACAGCTCTAGTTAATGAGAATACGTACATTTATTCGCTTTTTCTCACCAAAAAAACACTTTTTGAAAGTTCTTTCGGAATCATGACTTTCCTCACAATACGTTTCTGTGATGGTTATTATGTAACTGTAAGCACACACCTCCTAAGTTGAAGGTCAGAATGACTTGAGTGAGCTGTGTTAGATATTTGCCAACCATTGATCTCATTCTTGTATATGTTACTTGAAATAAGGATATGACTAAATATCATTAACTGAACATGTCTTTGTATTTTATCTCACAGTTTGAGTACATGGCTCAACATCTCGTGTTTGCCAACTGCATCCCCCTCATTCTCAAGTTCTTCAACCAGAACATCATGTCGTACATCACGGCCAAAAACAGGTACTTTCAGGACATCTCATCTCATTGCAAGAGTATTGAAATGTTCGTTGTTTCATGACTCAATGTTTTTCCACATTAGCATTTCAGTTCTTGACTTTCCTCATTGCGTGGTGAACGAGCTGCCCGAGTTAACCGCAGAGAGTTTGGTGAGTTGTCCATTGTTTTGTAATTGTTGCCTTCTGATTATACAGTGTTTTGTTTTTTTCTGCTGATGTCAAATCTAGCCATGAAGTCATTTTTAATGTTGACATTTGGTCTTTTACAGGAAGCAGGAGACAACAATCAGTTTTGCTGGAGGAATCTGTTCTCCTGCATCAACCTGCTGAGGATCCTCAACAAACTGACCAAGTGGAAGCACTCCAGAACAATGGTGGGAGCAATCCTCCACAAATAACTTTGAAGAGGACGGGTTTCATCAGAAATATAAAGAAATCCATGTATAAACATTGATCTTTGCCCTCTCAGATGCTGGTGGTGTTTAAGTCCGCTCCCATCCTGAAGAGGGCGCTGAAGGTGAAGCAGGCCATGATGCAGCTTTACGTCCTCAAGCTGCTCAAGGTGCAGACCAAATACCTGGGCCGTCAGTGGAGGAAGAGCAACATGAAGACCATGTCGGCCATTTATCAGAAGGTCCGACATCGGCTCAACGACGACTGGGCCTACGGGAACGGTGAGTGGAATCACAATCATACAGCAAGTAGGAATTCATTCAATTCAGTATGAATAAAAGTTTATGCTGGGATATAACAAAAATGTGCTATTGTTGTGAAGTGTATTTGGTCTTTATTAGAGCTGACAAAATTAGTACACATATTTACACACTGCATCTATTGCACGTCTCTCCGTCCTGGGAGAGGGATCCCTCCTCTGTTGCTCTCCCTGAGGTTTCTCCATGTTTCCCTTTAAACTGTGGGTTTTCTTCAGAAGTGTTTCCTTGTACGATGTGAGGGTCTAAGAACAGAGGATGTCGTATTGTCATACTGATATTTTGTACAAACTGTGAAGTCCACTGAGACAAATGTAACATTTGTGATATTGGGCTATATAAATAAACATTGATTGATTGAGTAGGTTAATTGATTACTCGATATTCAGATACTCAAATAATTATTTTAAAGCTTTTGTGTTCTGTGAATAACGATTATATAAAACACAGCATTACATTACATTTCATTTAGCTGACGCTTTTATCCAAAGCGACTTACAATAAGTACATTCGACCAACAAGATACAAACTTGAAGAAAACAGAATCATATAAGTACATCAGGTTTCATAGAGCAAAAACATTTCAAGTGCTACTCAGCTGGCTATAGATAAGTCAGTCCTTTATTAGTATATAAGTGCCTTGTTAGTAATTCTATCGCTCGAAGTGGAGTCGAAAGAGATGAGTTTTCAGTCTGCGCCGGAAGGTATGTAAGCTATCTGCTGTCCTGATGTCAATGGGGAGCTCATTCCACCATTTTGGAGCCAGGATAGCAAACCCATGTGTTTTTGCTGATGGGAACTTGGGTCCCCCTCGCAGCGAGTCGTTTGGCTGATGCAGAGCGTAGTGCATGTGCTGGGGTGTACAGTTTAACCATGTCCTGGATGTAGGAAGGGCCAGATCCATTCGCAGCATGGTACGCAAGTACCATTGTCTTGAAGTGGATACTATCAGTTACTGGAAGCCAGTGGAGGAGCGGTGTGGTGTGGGAAAATGTAGGAAGGTTGAAGACCAGACAGCAAACATTGTTCACCCAGGTCTGTCATCCAAAACATTTTGAGTACATCGAACAATAAATGTGATCTTATCCTTTTTTGATACCAGTTCTTTAATCCACTTTCTGATCCTGGCACGTTCATATTTGCACATTTTAGTTTTGCTTGTTATGTCGGATGTCTAAGATATAGGAAGATAAATACCCAGAATAAAAAGTGCAGGCTCCAATACTAGTTTATTTGTTAAGATTTGATTCCACACATGATATTATCCAAAAAGGAATACATTTGCACTCATTCATGTTCACACTTGATGCGCATTAGCCAGTGTTACTGTAAAGGTTTCAGGCTTCTGTTGGCTGTGGGCCTCTAATCCTTCTTTAATGAAACTAAGGGGTTATATTTCCACTCAAAGCAAAATGCACCCAATATAAACTGCTTTTTGTTCTCTGATCAGATCTGGATGCTCGACCTTGGGACTTCCAGGCCGAGGAGTGTGCTCTGCGTGCGAACATCGAACGCTTCAACAGTCGCCGCTACGACAACAGCCAAAGCAACCCGGACTTCCTGCCTGTGGACAACTGTCTGCAGAGCGTCCTGGGACAGCGGGTGGACCTGCCTGAGGACTTCCAGATGAACTATGACTTGTGGCTAGAGCGGGAAGTCTTCTCCAAACCCATTTCCTGGGAAGAACTGCTGCAGTGAGAATCATCGACTTTTCTAAATAAAGTTTCAATCGGGAGTTCTGACAAGCCACCGACAGCGTCATGTGACACCAGACTGACGCGCAGGTGTGGACCTACAATCATCACGTTTGATTGCTGCTCTAAATATATGCTTAATGTGATGAACTATTGAGACTTTTCCCCACACTAATGCCCCCCCACAGTTTATTTTAAATGTGCAGAGTCCTGCTCTACGTGTGGAATTGAACCCAACCTTAACATATACGGGTGTTTGCTCAGTGCCTCTTACCTGCTACCAAAAGTCAGTCAGTTTTACCTTGAAGCACTACATGGAAGTTTCAATGTAGTTTTAAACAAATCTACTGGGAACACAATTCATTAAGAGTCTTAATATAGGCGTGTGTGCTTTGTTGAGGCAGCAGATTTTTAGATGTTATCAAAGGTTATTATTCACAGGTTGTAGAGTACGCATAGCAAAGAAACAGGTGCTGGATCCAAAATCAAACATCAGACAAAAGATATGTGTATTAAAAGCTCACAACTTTAAAGTCACTGAGCTTTTTGTCCGATTCTTAATCAATGAAACATTCCCTGTCACATCTCATGAGTTTATCTTCATAAGAGAGATAAAGAGAAGAGGTGTGGGGCTTTTTATTCATAAATCCAAATGTATTACTTTGTAACAGTCATCACCTGAAGAGGAGAATCTCCTGTTCACCTGACTCACCCTTTGTTGTTAGATGTTATTTGCATTATTCTGAGTGCTGCCGACACACCTTTACTCTGGGACCATGCAGGCGTTCAGCCCATCAGGCTGTTTAGACGTTATGATTACAGCCTCGGTTATTGTTTTTTACCTAAAGTAGCTCAATAGCATCCATTCGCTTTGTTGTGTGGAGAAAATGGTGACACATGTTCACGTCACTTGGTTGTGTGAGAGAGAAGGTCTCTGATTTGAGATCATTCACTTCTTTAGTTTCACCCATCAGACAGCGGTGCTGAACTGAAGGGGAAATCTCAGTTAATTTGCGAGTTACCGATTCCTCTTTCTACTTTTTAACATGTTTTAGTTTAAAGGTTAAGGGCATTAAAATACATGTAAATTGTGAACCTTATTTATCATGGCTTTGCCTTACATAGACTTATACTGTAATAAAATGATAGTCGTTCATGTGGCATTTTTTTAATCTTTATTTAGATTATTAATTTGACATTTTATGAGCTTATGTGTTTACTGAGCCAAATGTTTTATAATGTGCGGGTGTGTGACCAAACAAAGACATTTGTTATATAGCACTTCAAGCAGTTTTTCAATCGTTGTGAAGTGTGAGTGAAATATCTCGTATGTAATCTGGGTAGAAATATAGTATAATATACAGAATGACTGAATCAACTGTTGTCTTTTATATACGGGGATGTTATAATTGTTGAACCAAATGTCACGGGTGCAGGTTTGTTGTTTTCACACATGCAGCAATAGATTAGGAATCAAATTGCCAGGAAATCAAAGCACGTTTAAACTAAATCTCTCAGCATGTAATGCTGAAAAAGCTTGGACCTTGCCCAATAATGACCTTATGTCAGGAGGAGAACCTTAAAATCAATCCTAAAGTAAACCGGAAGCCAGTGCAGAGCGGCTAGAACTGGACTAATGTGTTCTCTCCTCTTAGTTCACAACCGAGCTGCAGAGTTTTGGATGAGCTGAAGTCTGTCAGTAGTTTTTTCGGGAGGTCAGTGAAAGTGCAATACAACACCAAGAGTCAAGACTTGTGACCGCCGGTTTGATCCGGTTAGTAAATATCCAGAGATTAAACATCTCTTTTTGCTTTGGGGCCGACTAGCAGGATTTCAGTTTTGTCCTCATTCAGCTTTAGGAAGTTACTGCTCATCCATTCATCCATCGCCAACAAGCAGTTGGCGATGGCGGTAATAGCTGCAGTGTAATTAGGTTCTGCCGATATATACAGTTGTGTATTTCATCCACATAGCTGTGAATGCATACATTGTGTTTTCTGATCAGGTCACCAAGTGGTAGCATATATAAAGAAAACAGACCAAGGCCGCTCCCTTGTGGAACCCCATAATAGCCGTCGTGTTCTTCGGACACATGATTTCCCAGGCTGACAAAACGTTCTCCCTTTGATGTTTGTTCTAAACCAGTTTAAGACAGTCAGAAAGACCAACCCACTTTGAGACTATTGATGAGGATGTCGTGATCAATTGTGTCAAAAGCTGCACTCCCCAGATGCTGCCTACCACAAACGGTCTATCTTCTGGAGCGTGCTGGGCTCGAGGCGACTTTAAAAAAAAGCAAACATCAGCGCCCGAAACCCTGAAACGCCTGCCCCCAACAGGGACTAAATCCCCACCCAGGATTACCCCGAAAATAAAAAAGGCATAATAATAAATGAGTGCCTGAAGGAAGGACTGATTCAGCCCAGCTAGACACTCTCCTATCGAAACTGAGGAAGCTGTTCGACAGTATGTACACATGCAGCCAGAGGAGAGGGAGACTGCAGCCTTCCTCAGGTCCTTTAAGAAGGCCCTGATTGGGGATTGGGAGCACCTGGAGAAGCTGCACCTGGAGACAATCAGGGAGAGAGAGAGACACACACAAAAAAGCATCAACTGCGGCACATAACACTGGCCCTCTGTGAATGTACAGAGGGACCACAAGCGCTCCCGTCTTCACAGTAACTCGCACAGATGGCATTTAACCCTTAACAGAAACTGAACAGGTAGATTCAAAAGATTTATTTCTTTGGAAACGTTATTTTAAATCAAGTTATTTTGGTAAAACTAATGAAAAATGTAACGACAAAAAAATGTAATATTTTTTTTTGTTACATTTTTCATTCTGTTTTTAAATGTCTTTTTATGTTTTGAAATATTATTTTTTAGAATATCTTAGGGCCTGAGATACTATTAAACACCCTCTTAAAGAATGCTGTAGGTACTGGTAAAAAAAGATGTAGGAACAGACAGTAAATGAACCCCCACGGCGTTACATTTCACAAAATAAATAAAAAATAAACATTCCTGAAGCACAGCATACACACACATGGCTAAGGAATCCAGTTTAATGAGTTTCCATTTTATTTTTCATCAACACAACTTTTCAAAAAATGTTGCCCTTTCTTTTCCCCTCCCTTTTACATTCAGTTTAAATTATTTTAGGCACACCCACAATACGAGAAGGAAATGAAACCAGAGTTAAGTTTCACATTAGAGCCTAGCATCCTCCCTGTGAAGATGTACAAAGGGAAGAACCCCTCAGGATCGGCCTCGAAGAAGAGACCCTGCCCCTTCACAGACACAGGACCCTCTGCGGGCAGCACCCTGTGTGAGAAGCACCACAGCCCGCTGGAGAACTACTGCTGCACCGACGGGCGGCTCATCTGCGCCCTGTGCGCGGTGTCCGAGCACCGCGGGCACTCCATTGGCACAGTGGGAGAGGAGAGGAGGCGCAAACAGGTAGGTGAAACAAACACAAAGAAAAGTGCCATATATGATATTAGACTTTTGCTGTCCTTTAAACGTTGTATTTGTGCGAGTGAAGAGAATAGTTTTCGATGCCTAGAACAAGAGCGAAGGTTATAAAAAGCTTATAAAGTTGAATATGTTTTTGGGGCGGGGCAGATATGCTGATGCTCCCCTCAGGAAATAATAACTCAAACATGATTCACAACTCCCTCCACTTTTGTTTGAGGAAGTTACTTATTTTTTGGCGCCTATTTATATCAATAATAAATCCAAGTTTTTATCAAGTGAATTGTCATACAAATAACAGTGTTTCCCAAACATTAACATACAAACCCCACAGATCCTCAACTCCGCTGTGTCTCACTCATTAAGGCGAGACGCGGCAGGCAAACACATCGTTGTTCATGCACTGGTCAATTTTGATCTGTTGTGCTATTTTGATTCCATAACATGTTTTTCTTTCAGGCTTTTGGAAGGAAAATGTACAAAATACACATTTAGGTGTTTATTTTACTATAGTTTGTCTATTTGCGTCTGTAGGTTTCTCCTAAATTCACCAACAGTTAGCTTTCTAACGTAACTTAAACACATTCCACTTCGGGAACCCCTGCTCTAAACAACCTCCTTTTATTGCTGCCTGCTGATGTTTGGTGATCGTTTTCATTCCTTTATTGCTGCATTTCCTTGAATTGTTATAAATAATATGAAGCCTGTGGCCTTTAATTAAGACTTTGGCCTTAACTGCTCTCATAATTATAATTGAAACAAGAACAAATATATCACAATGCACCAGTTATAAATATTGAGGGAGATAGGCCTCCTGCTATTTCCTGAAAACCTACTGTTGTGCTTTTAAACAGCTGCTGGAGAGCATTTTGATCCTTAATTAATTCAACCACTGATAAGGGCTGTCAAAACTCCACCGACCTTTAACCCAACCAGAAAGTGTGCTTGGTATGCCTCTGCTTTGCTTGTGTAACCTTCTCCTGTGTTTGTATTGATTGCTATGCACTCTTCAAACTTTGTTGTAGAAACTTGCTACACAAACTACAGTACATCATCAATTTTAAAGGCATACCAAGATCTACAATAACAATTTTTGTTCTATTTAAAGAGGGAATTCTCCGGTTCATATTTCTATTGTGTGCCTCTACTGTGACATTTTACATGCTTTAATGTTCAAAAAGTTCTTTATTTTTCTCATACTGCCTGTGCTGCTGCACCATCTGTCTAAAACCAGAGCCCAGTCTGCGCTGATCGGTTCACTGGCCGGCTCTGTTGTGATTGGTCAACCACCTATGTCCCGCCTCACGTACAATGTGTTGGGGCGCTAGCGAATAGAATCTCGAGTGATATGTAGTGATATCACTGTGTGACCGGACAGGGGTCTGCAATGTAAACAGTATGTGTGATGCAAGATCTGCATCCTTGCAGTTCAGCTGATCATGTGCTGCAAGTGAAAATAAAAACCAAAAACACTCAATTGACTGTAATTATACATTACCTAAGGACTTTGCTATAAGAACAATAAGTGCTTTACCAGTAACTTAAGGAAACCCTTACTGAAATGCTTTATCCTTCTTCTAAAGCTAACGCCAGTATCATAAAACTAAACATATCATGTGTGTCTCTATGCAACACACACTGAAGAGGGAGCTGAACAACATGCAAACAAACTCCAAGCAGATTCTTCAGAAAGAAGAAAATAAACTGAAGCACATGGGGAAGACTCTGGAACAGATTCAGGTGAGGAGAACATGTTAATCATACCTGCAGTATGTGCTCAGAATCCATATGTTTAATATCTAGATACAAGACTGATCCCACATATTTCTGTATGAAACAGGAGGAGGGGAGAGAAACACAGGACTACTGTGAAAGTGTCTTGGTAGGTGTCATTGACTGCCTCCAGAGACATTACATGTTGGTGAGGGAGCTGATCAGAGGTCAGGAGGCTCAGGCTCAGAGCTCCTTACAGAAGCTGGAGGAACTGAACGAGAGAGACGTTGAGCTCCATCGACTCGCTGAGACTGACAACGATGTCCATTTCTTGCAGGTATAGTGGTCACAGGACTACTGTAGAAACATCACCTGAATCTGTATAGAAGATGATGCTGTATTTCTTTGTCTCTTCACAGAAATGGTTCTCCCTGCGGTGTCTTACCGACACGGATCTTCTTTATCCTCTTCAGGAGGTTTCAGAGGATCCACTTCTGCCCTTCACATTTACAAAGAGAGCTGTGGAACAGCTCGGGGAGCAGCTGCAGGATATCTGTGACAAAGAATTTGCCTCAATCCTTCATACTGGTCTGTATTTTAACATCAGTCCATTTGAATACAATATGCATAAAGTTAAGATTGGCTTTAATTCCATATTACCTCAACAGCTGGTGGTGAAGAGCAGCAGCAATCAGGAGGTGAGTCAGTGGACTAAAGTATTATTGAAAATATACTTTTTTTTTCTCCTGACAAAGATCCAGCTGTTGACATTTCAAAAGTCTGAATTTTAATATTATATTTTAAATGTTGTAAGCATTACAAATGAAACCCCCTTCCACTGTATTGTTTTGCAGTGAAAATATCCAAGATGAATGTCTCAAAACTGCTCTGAAATATTCTCATAGGTGTCTCTGGAGTTACCAACACTGAGCAGAACATGGAGGAGCCCGAAACCAGAGCTGACTTCCTGCAGTGTGAGTGCATCTTTTCTAAACTCACAGCCCAATATTCAGCCATTTGGTCCACATATCTTAACCTTGCACCAAGACAGATGTGGAAAGTAACAAAAACAGCAGAAAAGTACTTTACTGTAGTGTTTGTAGTTTACATTTTTCTAATACTTCTGTACCTTAACCTTACAGTAGTGGGTGGAACTTATTATTTTTTTTACCCTAACCCTAAGTTTTCCTTTACATTTTTCCCCATCATCATCTCAGATGCTTGTAGACTCAGCCTGGATCGCACCACAGCTCATGAGGACCTGACCTTCGCTGCAGGAGACACCGAGGTGAGGCTGAACTCTCCGAAGATGAACGACCTTGGTCTTCGTTCCCCGGACAGGTTCTTCCACCGCATGCAGGTGCTGTGCAAGGAGGGGCTGCATGCCGACCGCTGCTACTATGAGGTCGAGGTGGAAGGAGACAAGGCTGAGATCGCTCTCGCCTACAGGGGGATGAACAGAAAGACTCGAACCCATCTGTCAGCTTTTGGGGCAAATGCATTTTCCTGGAGTCTTGATCGCTCCTCTAAGTACTCGGTGAGCCACAGAGCTGACAGCGTTCAGCTCACATCATCACCGAGTCACAGCCGGATCGGCGTTTATCTGAAGTTTAAAGAGGGAACTCTTGCTTTCTACGAGGTGTGGGGGTTGGACAATATGAAGTTTCTTTACAAGCTGCAGGCTACGTTCACAGAGCCTCTGTATCCGGGCTTCTGGCTCGAAAAGGGATGTTGCATCAGGATCTGTGATCTACCTGAGAGGGACCATAGAAACAGGTTGAGATAGTTAGCTGCAGCACTCACAGCTCTCCGCAATGGCCACAGTATACTTAAAGATGGCCGCCTCTCTGACAATCCTGCTATGTTTTTTTAAATGGGAATATCTCTTTTACTTTGGTCTTCTTTTGATTGTTTTCTGAAGATTGTTGGTTTTCTTGTATGGGTTTTACAATATAAAGTAGCCTAAAAAGAGTCTTAATGAAACCGTATATCCATTTAAGCCCACTGTGCCCACTGTGCAGGCTGTTGGGTTGACCCAATTACATATTTGTGTTCACTGGACCGAACAGGACTTTGGTGCAAAGAGGAACCAACATTACCATCCTCATCAAAGTCTTATTGTGCTTTGTATGCCTCTGCTTGTCCTTACCCTTCTCGCATACATGAAATCACGAGAACATCATGAGGGCATTTCTTCAAATTTGGCTCAAACTTTGTGCCAAAATGTAATTATGATTTATCTGATATTATTTTCATGTAATAGTCTACCTATTGTCTTTTATATTACTATAATTATTTTGTATATATCAACACCAGTAAAACATAACACAAAAGCTTTGTGTGCAGCGGTTTGTATTCTGAAAACTGCCAGTAGCTATACAATATGTATAGAATTAAATGGGTTACTTATTGTGAAGAATAATCTTCTGGGATTCAATGCAGAGCAAATGTTGAAGAATTGGAGACGGAGAATCTTTCATCAAACACGGAGATTTATTGAAGTAACGGCCGGAGAGGATACACTCAGTTTCATACAGTTAACCATCTTCCACCGAGCGGACCCTCTGAAAAGTTGAACAAAATACACCCAATATATATATTGAAACAAGCGGATCTGAGATTTATGCGCCTGTATCTGCTAACCATAACACATAATGTACACACTGCAGGGAAACTCAGAGGCACCGGAAAGCCCCCCTTTCTCCAGAAAGCCAGGCGTCTGACCTCTGAGTTGACCCTGAGAACGACATGATGATATTCCACAGATTGAAGAACAACACTCTTAACCAGAGAAGAAGCTCTGCAGATAGGGTCCTAATTCCATATAAGGAGACAGACATGATTAAAATATTTCCCTAACAGCCCCTCCTTTTATCAATTAATTGATAACCAATTAACACTAGTCTAAGAATATTTTAGTCAATACTCAAATCAATGAACGCCTTCAGAGTCTGAGATCACACACATTAATCACATCATAAAAGTAAGCAGAATTGAAACATTTCAATTACCTTGATTGAACACAGTCAATCATAATAAAAATCATCTCTCCTCCGTGTCTGATATCATTTGTCAAAAGCACAATAAACACACATGTAATACAAAATATAATGGCAAAATATATGTTTCAAAAATAAGATCTTTTATCATTTAACACTCAGTTAATCTCATTCTTCAAACACAAATGCAAAGTCAGCTTACATCTCAAAGATTTACTTCAAGGCAATTACTTAAGCACAATTAGAATTTAGGATTATAAGAAATCCAAATGAGGTATAAAAACTGAATCATGAGAGATCCAGGATAAAATTCTCAGTGATGAATCTGTAATCTGTAAAGTTCAATGTCCTCAATCTTAACATTATTTTACGTTTACTTTAACATGCTTCATTCAAGAGTAAGGCATTTTAGTAGTTACATATATTTCATTCAAATACATTTGTTCAATATCTGAAAAGGAAGAATCAGATATTTATTGTATAACAACCTGAAAAGGGAAAATCAAAACATCTGTTCTTTATTCTGAAAGTCAACTGTAATCAATTTATTAATCACTGAACGGCGGTACCCATGGGCCAGAAACTGCGATGGAGACCCATGGATCTCGCAATTCCTTGTTGTACATCAATATTATTTCATCTGCAGTTGAATACCCCACAATCCTCTGTGGGGCCTGGAGAGCAGTTTTGGCGCACCTGCGTATGGCCAATTTAACTACAGTTATCAAACAGGTAATTAGGATTAGCACACCCAAGATAAACACTGCAACAGTAACAACAAATTTAACCAACCCCGCTCCCCAGGATCCAATAGCTCCACTTAAATCTCCAAATGTAAACCCATGTGTTTCATGCAATTGTTTTATTCCCCGAGCAGTATCATGTGCCATATCCAGAACTTCAGGTGCAGCATCAGAGATGAAAGAACAACACTCAGACCCAATCACCCTACATGTGCCTCCCTGAGCAGCGAGGAGGAGATCCAACGCCATGCGATTCTGTAGTGCTACTGTCCTCACTTCCTGCAATTCTTTGTGTTCAGCCAACATCGCTGTGTTAGATACATTTAGATGTTTTTCGACCACTTCTGACAGGGCCACAATCTCCTGTTGAGTAACATAAATACCGTACCAAGGCAAAAATAGGCTCGCTATCTGTTGTCCTTGTGTAATTGATCTGCTATTCCGATGTAAAGAGGGAAGTATCGCTGCAATCTCACTAGCCTCTACTTTACGGATTAAAGGGATTAGATAGGCTAGATAACAGGTGCCATAGAAAATGTCAAAGGGTACACAGCCATAAGCGCGGTCTCCACAAACTAAGTAAACTCTCTGTGGTAGGGGAATTCTGGCTAATTTTACCCTCACTATGGCATTGCAGTCGCTGTGTCCCACATCTGGAGAAGTATGAGATCCTGCTTCATTCTGGAAACAGATAGACACATTCTTCCATTCATGTACAGTAATTGGTGGTACATAAACTGAGCAATCTCGTGTTAGGGTCTTGCCTAAGGGGATTGGTTGTGTACAGTCATGTATCTTAACTTTAATGGAGTCCACTGTTCTGGACCCAAACCAGGGCACAACTGTTACCACAGCTTCAACCAACAAAGATGGCGTGTGTGATTGCATTGTGCAATTTAGATTTGTAAGGTTAACTGAACAATTAGTCTGGGCTAGAGCTAACTGGAATCTGTATTCAAAAGCTAAGTTAACATATTTCTTCACGTATATTAGTTTTAAAAACATCAATCGTTTGAAGCCGTCAGGCAGGTAATTTTCATTTACTGTATCAACAATGAGGGAGACTAAACCCTTGTACTGTACATGTTGCTCTGAGTCTAAGGGGTAGGACGGAGTGAAGCAATCCTCAGCTTCATCGCTAATTCTGGATGCAATGTCATTCCAGCTTATTAAATCATAATCAGCTTTCGTGAACGGAATTGGGCTAAACATTGGAGAATGCATGGATTCTGGCATGTTTTGGCACAGCCAACAGTTGCTAACATTACGTTCATGTACGTAGTCTATCATTAAACTTATTGCAGAATTAGTTTTAGCTCGTTTAAGTGGAGTGATTAAGGCCTTTTTGAAGAATCTACATCACCTCCTGTTTGTTGAAGTGGAGTGGATAGAAAATCTGTTTTGCTATCTGGTCCAGTATATGTGCATTTAGTGACAGGTGAATTGGGGACTTTATAATCTGGTTTCCTCGATGTGCATTGTACCTCATTCATTATCAGTTTTCTTAATTGTTCCATGGTGGTACACCATAATTCTGAGGGCATGTTGAAGGGCATGGTGTTGAGTGCTATTCTTACCACCTCCTTTGTTCTCCCGAACCACTGGTACTGGTTTTGCGGATACATTCCCCATGTCAAGTAATCATCACCCTTGATTGAAGACACAGCAAACACAATAATACAGTTAGATGGGTTACATATTGAAGTTGAACAGTTAAAAGAAATAGTCTCTATTTCATGAGTGATGTCAACGATCCTCTTCACTCTTCCTCCTTCTCTCTCTCTCTGTCTCTCTCGCACCATACTGAATGTCTGTGTGGTGTTTAGATACAACCTGTCCTTGTCGCTAGGCACTGATTTGCCCGTTGGTGTTGTTTTGCCCTCAGGGTCTGGACCCTGAGTAGTCAAGTCGTCTGCGCTCTTGGATAAGAGCACCTTATCTTCTCTCTCAGAGGCGCGAGAGCCCTCGCCACCTGTCGTTGAGATTTCCACAGCTTCATCTAGTAGGGCGTTCTTGGCCAGGTACAGCAAACCCAGGATGACGATGATGATGACTGCCTTCATACGCCAGCATCCGGTAGAGGGGAGAGACGACATCTGGAAGCGTGGATCCACTCTGCTCTGCCTTGGACTCTTAGGGCGGTTCTGGTCACGATCAACACCTGGAACGGACCTTTCCACCTGTGTGACAGGGAATCTTTTTCAAGAGATTTGATTAGTACATTATCACCAATCTTAAAAGGGTGGGTGGGCTCTTCCCCCGGCTGAGGGAGCCTATCAGCCACCTGCCTGTGAAACTTTCTCAACATGTCAGTTAGATATTTTACATAGTTAGTCATGTAATCCTCTGTCCACAGAAGGGTGAGTGTGTGGGGTGATGCTGGGGGGCTAGACCCTGTGAACATTACTCTTCCCATCAATACTTCGTGTGGGCTGAGCCCTGTCGTTGCATTTGGTGCGCTTCTGATGGAGCACAGAACTAGCGGCAGCGCGTCTACCCATTTTAGTCCTGTGGTCAACATTGTTTTAGTGAGTTTCTCTTTTATAGTCAAGTTCATTCTCTCAACCTGGCCTGAGCTCTGCGGGTGATAGGGAACATGCAATTGCCATTTAAACCCTAACACTGTAGCTAGACTCTGGGTTATCTTAGAAATGAATGCTGGACCTCTGTCACTGTTAATCCCTGCTGGAACACCAAATCTAGGGATAACATCTTTGAGAAGACACTTTACAACTGTTCTAGCGTCTTCTTTTCTGGTAGGGTAGGCCTCTACCCATTTGGAGAACTGGCACACTATTACCAAAAGATATTTGAATCCTTGGCATGGTGGCATATGCGAAAAGTCAATTTGCATATTTACAAAGGGCCCTGAAGGGGGCGGTAGATGTTCATGCTGAACCAGACCACTTCTTCTTCTTGTTTGCTGGCATATCATGCATCTATCTACTAGGGTCTGTGTGGCTAGTGTGATGCCTGGGGCAAACCATTGTGATTTTATAATCCCATTCATCCCTCCTTTTCCTACATGTGATTTGCCATGTGCAACATGTGCCAGAACATGGAGGAACGAACGGGGACAGACCATCCGGCCATCCGGGTGGAGCCACAAGCTGGACTCAGCGTCAAGTGTACAACCTCGTCTTAGCCATAAATCTTTCTCCCTAACATCAGCGCGGGCTTGCATTACCGCGACATCATTAAAGGAAGGCAAAGAAATCGGTTCTGTGGGTTGTGTCAGGGGGCATTGGAGCACCATTAGAAGAACATGAAACTGCTGCTTGTTTAGCCGCGGTGTCGGCTAACGCATTTCCACGCGAAATAGGGTCATCAGAATTTGTGTGAGCAGCACATTTCACTACTGCTAGCTGTGCAGGGAGCAGGATAGCGTCTAACAACTGAGCTACCAACGCATGATGTTGAATAGGCTTACCAGCCGACGTTAAGAAACCGCGCATCTTCCACAAGACACCAAAATCATGGCACACACCAAATGCATACCTGGAGTCAGTGAAAATGGTTGCAACTTTTCCTTTAGCCAAAATACACGCCCTCAGCAGAGCATGCAACTCTGCAGCCTGAGCTGACGTGCCATTTGGCAAGGCCTGGCTTTCCAAAACCTCCCAGTCGTTCACAACAGCATAGCCTGCTAAGTGTACTGTGTCAGACGGCCTGCTCGCAGATCCGTCTGTGTAGAGAATCATATCTGAATTAGGGATAGGAGTTTGCAACATATCAGCTCTGGGGGAAGAAGACATGTCAATCGTTGTGACGCAGTCATGTGTTATTTCAAAATCTGGAATTGGCACCAGTGTGGCTGGGTTTAGGGGGGGGGAACGTTTAAGAGTGATGTGTGGACTTGAAAGAATTACTGCTTCATAACCAGATCGCCTAGCTGCTGTCATATGCTGAGTAGCAGAGGTGTTCAGAATATGCAAAACTGCATGTGGGACATGTACTACACAGTCAGGATTGTTTAATAACAATTGCAACTGCGGCTACTGCTCGCAGGCATGAAGGCATACCAAGTACCACAGGGGAAAGTCGAGACGAATAATATGCAACAGGCCGGAAATTGGATCCATGCTTTTGTACCAAGATGCCAGTTGCAAAGCCCATCTTCTCATGGACGTGTAGATGAAAAGTTTGATGGTAGTCAGGAAGACCCAGGGCCGGAGCCGACGTGAGGGCTCGCTTTAAGTCTTGAAAAGCTGTGTGCATGTCCTCAGACCAGTGAACAATGTTAGGTGCGGCCTGCAGAGTGGCAGCACGTAGGATGGAATCCATGCCAGCGTACTCGTATATCCAATGTCTGCAGTAGTTTGCCATGCCCAAGAAGGAAAGCATTTCCTTTTTAGTTCTTGGTGGAGGAACTTTGTTCAACAGGCAGATTCTCGCAGGTGAGAGGAGGCGGTGTCCATCTCTCAGAATGTGACCCAAATACGTGACCTCAGTCTGGCAGTATTGCAACTTGGCCAGGGATGCTCTGTGTCCGCATTCAGAAAGTCTTTTCATGAGCAGAATGGAATCGATGCGACAGGCGTCTCTGTTAGGTGATGCAATCAACAGGTCATCAGCATACTGAAGGAGGGTGCTTCCTCCTGTCAGAATCAGAGTGTCCAGATCTCTTTTAACAGCTGCTGCGTACACAGTAGGCGACTCAACATAGCCCTGTGGGAGGCGCGTGTATGTGATTTGTTTACCTTTAAAAGTAAATGCAAACAGATACTGGCTTTCTGGATGCAAAGGAATAGAGAAAAATGCTGAACATAAGTCAATGACTGTGTAATACTTAGAGTCCGGGGGCAGAGAAGCAAGTATTGAATTAGTGTCAGGCACTATGGGAGCTGTTGGGATGACAATAGCATTAATAGCTTGCAAATCTTGGACGAAACGCCACTCATTAGGGCGATTGTGCTTAGGTATGGGTAGGATGGGGGTATTGCAGGGACTTTCTGTGAATCTTAATACACCTTGATCAAGCAGTGATTGGATGACTCCTTCAATTCCCAAAATGGCTCTATGGGGTAAATTGTACTGTCTGATAGCAGGCAATCTGGCATTGCTTTTAAGAGTCACTCTGTGGGGGGGAGCTGAACTGACAAAGCCCACATGATTCTTATGTTTTGCCCACAAACTGGGTGGCACATCAGCAAAGTCCGAAGGGGGGCCAAATTCTGTGGGTGGGGGTGGCTGTAAATGAAGGAACGTGCTTTGGGGGAGGGAAATGTCTTCAGTGAGACGCAGCATGTAAAAGTCTCCTCCAAAGTTGTTTACATTAGGTGTGTGTGTGTGGGAGTCAGAGACCATTGCTGCTTCCAACTGAGCATAGCAGTGGGCTGCCATTGCCCCCACCTCCTTGGGATCACTTCCTGGAGTGACAGCTAGTATAACATGAGGGATGGTGTTTTTATCTAGAAGGGCCTGCTGTGCAGGTGTCAGTTTAAGGGGCAACACACATCCTTGTGGTCCCAAAAACAGAAATTGCTCGCATTCCAACTGATCTGAGCTGTTGCAAAAACCACTTACTGATAGCGCATAATTCTCTGATGGGTTAAAAGCAGCTGTGCAATGACATTTCAACACAGGCCGCATAAGAGACATTAAGGAGGCGCACACAGGAGAAGTACCAGCAATTTTCTGAATCCCTGTTGTGGAGAAAACAGAAATCATATTGAAATCTGGAAATGACCAACAATAAAGGTTGTCCTTAGATGATTGAATGAATTGGACAGCCTGGTAAACTTTGCTGTCAGGAATAGTTAAAAACAAACCATCCGGAGTACAATGTATTGTTGCCTGTAATTTACAAAGTAAATCTCTGCCCATCAAATTAATCGGACTTCCATCTGAAATAATGAAAGAATGTTGCACATTTGACCCATCGATTGAAACATTAGTATTCTCTGAAATGGGTTCGGACATAGGAACGCCAGAAAACGCCCATTGTTGTAACGAAATCATTTGTTGCTTCACACACTTTCTCCTTAGTGCGTACTGCTGACAATGTGGCGCCGCTGTCAATCAAAATATCTACAGCTGTTCCACTAAAATCAACGGGCATAATCGGATCTTCACGCGGGTTATTAGAAAGGCGGATTGTTGCTGCTTGAATGGGGAAATGTTGTGAATCTGACCGTATTTCTTCTCTATGGCAGCTCTATCTCCTATTAAACCCACTTTGCAGACTGTTTTGCTCATGTGGAGCCTGTCTGTCATAGTGTTGCGGGGACATTATTGCAGGTTGCCTGGGTGGCTGTGGGAGAGCAGGCAAAGATTGTGCATTTTGTTGTGCACCCCATCTCTTTTCACACTGACCAGCCCAGTGATCCATGGACCCACAAACGTGACACGGCTTTTTGGGATTTTTGTTCTGCTGTTGTCTATTCTTATCATGATAACCCTGTGATTTTCCATGATTTTGATATTGCTGTGTGCGGTTCTGTCCCTGAAACTGTTGGAAATTATCTGCGCCCTGATAAGCCTGTGTATTTTGAGGCAATTGTTGCATCATTTGAGTATTTCTAGGATGCAAAAATATCTGGCTCCTATGCAAGGCACGCATTGTGATTATTGTGGCTTGCCAGTTTTTAATTTGCCATTCAGGTGTTGCTATCATGTAGGCACGAGCTGCCTCTGGAGTTAGGCTCTGCACTAAACTCTGAATCGCGAACAAATCATTTCCTTCCCTTTTAATGCCTGCATTATTATCCCATACGGTCATGAAACGCTGGATAAATTCTGGGACAGTTTCTGTTGGGTTCTGTACGCAAGCCAACACTTGGGAAAAATCTGTGTGAGTTTTAGCGCATGCTCTAACAGCCAAAGCAGCGACATTCTGAATCCACATGTCGCGCGTCTGTGTCAAAGGCCAATCGCCTGCAGGCGTGCATGCAGGGAATTTAAACTCATCTTTGCATGTGGACCAATCTGCCTTGTACGTTAGGATTATCAGCTGTTTCACATCATGAACCAAACAGTTATAAACTGAGCAGACATTAGTCAACCATGACAGATACTCATCTGGACTTTTAGTGGGATTTGGAGCGTGATTAGTGACATCCATGACCTCCGCGGGTGTCCAAGGTTTATAAACTGGAACCTCTCCTATCAGAATTTTCGGGGCGGTTACAGTGTCGGCAGAATTATTATTTGGAGATGTTTGCGTTTGCATGATTCTTTTACGCTGGACAGCCCTCGGAAAACTGCTGCCGTACGGCGTGGCTTTATAGTCGTATAGACGGAGCGGCGGAGTGAAAGGAGGGGGGCTCCGTGGCTGGCTGCTGTCTGAAAAATCCCCCTCCGTCTCCTCTGCCCTGTTGTCTTCTTGTGTCATATCTAGTCCGTTATAATGTCCTGGCTGGTATCTTAATCTATTTTTATTTATGATAGCTGCCGCTGACATTAACAGATCATCATCGGAGTTTCTTGCAGCAGTATTTGAGAGATCAGTTGCGGGAATCAGTTGTGTACAGAGGGAAACAGCCTGTTGCTCTTCCAGCAGCCCTGCGTCTGTTAAAATGCAAATGAGCTGATCTGGGCTGGGAGACTTTCCTTGTCTTTTCAGCCAATCAAAAATGACAGATTTAGCTATGGCTCCTGCGTCTTCTCCGTGTCTTTCCCTAATTCTTGACATGTTTTCTGATTTAACATCGAACGCAGCCTCTAGACTGAGCAAATGACAAGTCGCCGCACATTTGGAAATTCTTTCAATTAAAGCTTTGAGCTCTGTGGAGGCTATTTCTTTACCAACTGATTTTTCATTCTTTCGTTCATCATATCCTCTTTTCTCTGCAATAGACATCCAAGCTTTGAGACAACCCGACATGTATCCTATATCCCAGGACGGGTTCGGATCATTTTTCACAATTTGAAATGCTTGCCATAAAACTGCCATGTCAAAGCTCCCTGTCAACGGCCAGTCAAATTGAATCTTTCCTTTCTGATTATTTTGTTGTGAGTGCTCACAAAATAAAGAAGTAAACGGCATAACTTTAGACCAATCCAAGCTTCTTCCTATAATCCCAGACGGCATATTGGGTGAAAACATGTGAAGATAGTGGGTCTCTGTAACTGGATTTTTAGAAAAAGTTTTATTGCGTTCATTAGTTTTCCTCTTACCAACTGACTCCTTTGTGGACTGAGAATTACCCATGTTTAACGGTTAGTACAATCAACAAACACTGCAGATTAGACAAACAAACATAAAACCACAGCAAACCTCCGTGTGACAGAAAGTTTAATTTAATCCGAATAAAGAGAACTTCAGCGGGGGTTGGGAAATATAATTAATATGAGTGCCTTCTTACTCATATTAGCTTAGACTGGATCTGTTGAAGAGCAATAACGAATTTATCCTCAAATCAACAACCACTATGCTAATTTAGTGGTGGATTCCCTCTGTCCAGAGAATAAAACCATCAGTTTATCCTCCGTATTTATCAACCCATACTTTTCTTACAACAATGAAAAAAATGATCGTTTAATGACACATTCTCGCATTCCGCCTCATATATGACAATCTTAGTTTAGTTCCTAAAAACGACTATGGTGCGAGGAAAAGAATATTATACCACTAAACTGAATTTCTTTCTGCTCTACTGCGCTCCGCAGGGGGGGGGAGGGACACATGCAGGCCCGTTCTCCTTCTCTGCAGCAGCACAGGGTCCGCTTTAAAACAGCTGTTTTTATTCTATTTTGACCGCTGAAGTCTCCAGAATTCGGCGATTTGTTTCAATACAAATCCATAACATTGCTCTAATGCAGAAATCCACTTTACTGATTCTCTATTTTAAGGTCTCTCCGAAATTTAAATAGAGACACCGAGAAAAAAATGTGCAGCCTTTCAGCTTCACAGGTAATTTTGATATCGTCAATCACAGATCCTGGTAAGGCAATATTCAAATAGATTTGAAATTACACTTACCAGTATTCTGAAGATATATTTGATATTCTGTCGTGACGCCAATCTGTGAAGAATAATCTTCTGGGATTCAATGCAGAGCCAATGTTGAAGAATTGGAGACGGAGAATCTTTCATCAAACACGGAGATTTATTGAAGTAACGGCCGGAGAGGATACACTCAGTTTCATACAGTTAACCATCTTCCACCGAGCGGACCCTCTGAAAAGTTGAACAAAATACACCCAATATATATATTGAAACAAGCGGATCTGAGATTTATGCGCCTGTGTCTGCTAACCATAACACATAATGTACACACTGCAGGGAAACTCAGAGGCACCGGAAAGCCCCCCTTTCTCCAGAAAGCCAGGCGTCTGACCTCTGAGTTGACCCTGAGAACGACATGATGATATTCCACAGATTGAAGAACAACACTCTTAACCAGAGAAGAAGCTCTGCAGATAGGGTCCTAATTCCATATAAGGAGACAGACATGATTAAAATATTTCCCTAACACTTATTAATATCTGTCTGTATTTAGTTCTGTATCTTTTTCAATAAGAAACAGAAGATAAACATTCCCAATGAAAATGTAACTTTCACCGTGACAATTTTGACTTCAAACTGAAAACAAAACAGAAATACAAAAGCATCTTGTCCACTCTTTATTTATTCATATTGTTGGTGATGTTCACATTTTTTTCTTTTTACAATAGTTGTCAGTATCATACAATCATTATATGACTAAGGAAAGGGAGAGAGGAGCTGTCAAGGGACATCTATAAGGTGTCTCCTGTACAGACAGTGCTTAAAACATGTGCTCAATAAGGCCCTGCACACACAGGTAAGAAGAAGGAAACACACACACACACACACACACACAGGCACACCAGCTCTTGTAAGGAAGAGTTAACTTCCCTTTGGCTGTAAGAGGGCAGTTCCTAATCATCGCTAACTCACACTATGTGTCAATCTTAAATTATTCTCCATTGTAATATCTGGATATTGCTTTTACACTACAAGGACAACAAAACAAATGCTAACTTTTTTTTTGCAGTCCTAGTGAAAAAAGTGCATTAATCACATTCATCATTACTTTGTTGCATTTATTGCTAAAACAGTTACCTATTAAGACATATTATATATATATAATTCACATGGGTAAAATCTATCATCAGAATCTTTTGGTTATAATTGTATTTACTGACTTGAACAACAGAGGGATCTCTATATGACGCACTCAGCAGTGGCTGAAGCACACAGACTAAACAGGAAAGAAAAGGGGATGTTTAGAACCACACTATCAGTCCTGCAAGACAGTGCTGCTCTTCAAAGTGAATAAAGTGACCAATCTATGATAATATATATTATTAAAAGTTGTTTTAATTGTATTTTGGAGGCCATGTTATTGCATACAAAGTTTAAGAGACGGACTGGATTCCTTTTGAGAGATATCCAGTAATGAACTTGTGTTGTAAAAGAGAAAAGACCGGCTATAAGCTGCTGTGGAAAGTCGATTTGTTTACTAATTGTTATTTTGTTGGTAGTCGTTTCAGATTGTTTTAGTCGATTAAGAATTCTTTTGTGGCTTTTCTTCAAGCTGAAAACAAATATTTTTAGTCAAGGACAACCCCAAGACAGCTGATGCTAGTGTGGCTCAAAACAAGCAGAGCAGTGACTCTATAAAGTGGGGACCGGGGAGTGGACGTCAGCTGACAGCAGGTGGAGCCAGACGAACACAACAGAGATCCAGCTGCTGTTTACACTAAACCTGACATCACCTCCACCTCCCAGCCGCCTTTAAAACCCCACAACATGGAGTAGCTACAAAAACTACAAAATAGATATGTCTTTAAATATACAATTGAAATAAGCATCACAAAAGAAGAAGAAGACAAAATATACATTATATTTATATATATATACTGGTCACTTTTAAAAGATAAATCTTTGTTGTTCGTCACACCTACACACAATGCAAATTTACAGTAATATAAATATAGTCCATTTAATTCCTTGCGCCATGGCATTGAATATTGTGATAAAAAAATAAATAAAGGTATATCCTCTTCCATGTAACAGGAAAGAGAATGTGCTCAGGTCTATTCAGTACCAGTGTCCATGGGTTCAGTATCTTAGATCTTCATCACACGGAAATATCTGTTTCAATGACACTTCACAAGCTTTATTTTCCCACACATATACAGAAAACTTGTGCATTTGAGCATATGTGTGTTTTTACTTGGTCCTAGATTACATAGGTTAATACTAAGTCTGTGTTTAATATTCCATTATTTTGATTTGACTTTCTTTAACATTTTCGGTCCATTGCTGATTTTTCTGTCCTTTTCATTGTGTTTTTTCATATTGACCTCAGTTTGTGCTCCAACAGAAATATATATTGCTTCTCATTGTATGGTACACATTCAACGGCAGCTATTGTTTTAATTTTAAATGTGCATTAATCGTTAAAATAATACGTCAACGATTAGTGTTGTTAATTCACTTGTGTAAGTGTGAATCTTTTTTGTGCTTTTGAAGCAAGAATGTCAGAATTGCATCAGCAAGGGATTAACATTTGTATCAAATTCACATCAACAAACTGTGCTTTCTGTCACTGCAGAATATGTTCAAGCATCATGAGTTTAAAACCAGGTCTCTGTTGTACTTTCAGCGCACCTCACTTCAGCATTTCCTTTCTGTTATTCTGTTACATGATTTATATTTGTTTTTTAATTGTAACTCTTTGGTGGAGAAACTGAAATGAGTGACTTTCACAATTTATCGTGTATGTGTTACGGACAATGGGACATCATTATTATCCATATCATATTACTCTACTGCATACCACTGTTTACAGAATGAACAATACTGGCTACACACACAAAACAGAAGGGAATGGGAATGAAACATACATAGATATCTTTATAGCAGCCTTAAACATAGCTTACAATACATAGAGCCCTGCGAAAACAGACCAACAAGAGAAGGGTTTTCAAGCTACATCAGAACAGTGTGTACACTGTTAGGGCTGGGCAATATGTTATATCGATATGGTGGTATTCGACTAAATGATGTCTTCAAATGTGCAATATTTGTTTGCACTTGACATGTACGCAGTTTGATTGACATCAAATGATAATGGCTTTCCTTGCTTTCTTCACAGACACTGGATGAAAGGCCAATTTTAGGAAAGCATCTGTCCTGAAGTGGTTTAACTTTTGAAAACATTGCCAATCAAATATGGGACATCTGGTCACCCTAAAGGGAAGTGATGTATTTGTGTGTTGTAGCAGAATTTTTTATAACATAATTACCCTAACCCTAACCCAGACCTACAATATTGCAAAATCAAGCTATTTGGTCCATTCTTTTGTTTCTCGACATTACCCAGCCGACAGTATGTACTCACTGGGATCTCTGCATACGATTTCATAGAAAATAACTTTGTATACTTTTCTAACTCTTCGACTGAGTGGCTTAGACACACAGTATGACCAAGAGAGGCTTTAAACCTCAAAATAATTAAACTCACAATAATCTTTGCTCTCTTTGCCAGTGCAAAGCAGCAGGACCAAACCGGCTCCACTACATTCATTCTTACAGGTCCCTGCACTGTGCAAACAGGGATGTACGTTAAACTGTGTGCATGTGTGTGTGTTGGGGGGGGGGGGGGGGGGCTTTGACTGCTGAGGATCCTTATACTAAGGCAAAGAAAAGCAGATCTCAGAACCTTTTCTTAAGCACAGCTTGATTTCAGTGTGTGATCTCGGTGTTATTTGGGAAGCATGTGTTCAGATGAATTGGGCGGCTACATACAGTTTTATGGCGTCAGGAGGGCAGTGGTGGGGATGCTTGGCAGTGACCCCCATGGAGACTTTATGGCTAGAGGGTAAACTGTGTGAGGACTGGGCATCAGACGAGTCAAGAGTCAGACTCTGGCGTGGCGGGTGTGATCGGAGTAGTCGGTGTGGTGGGGCTGACGGCTGGGTTCTGGTAGCTCGTACCGTAGCAGATGTTTGGAGACAGCGAGTTGGGGTCTAGGGTTTTGTTCCCTGCTGGGGTCAGGTAGGGCCGGCCTGCCGGAGCTGTAGGTGGCGCCTCGCCCGGTTTGGCACCAAGAATAAACCTGGACTCGTCCTGTTCCTCCAGGTTGGAGATGTCCTTCATCATGCTTTTACGGTAGGAGACAGACAGTTTGTTGGAGCCGTCTGACATGAGGTTGAAGCGTCTGGCGATGAAGACAATAGGGAGCGGCAGCATGGCCACGACGATGAGGGAGAAGCACATGGTCAGAGCCCAGGGAGGATAGCTCTGGAAGCGTTCCTCAGCCTGCAGACACAAACAGAGGGATGAGTGACTAGAAGAGCACACGGATTACAATCTTTGCCTTTGATAACACACTTTTAGAGATGAGCATGTGGTTTTGTCGGTAATAGAGTGCAATGAGTTTCTTTTTGGTTTGTCAGCTTTTATTCAGACTGAAGTATTTCAATAACTAATACCTTGATGACTGGCTTCCAGTCGGCCAAATAATTGATTTGAAGTACTATTGCTAGTTTTTAAATCATTACATGGTTTAGGACCAAAGTATATTGTTGAACTCCTGCATAATTACGAGCCATCAAGGTGCCTCAGGTCTTCTGGGACGGGTCTGCTATCGGTTCCGAGAGTAAAAACAAAACATGGAGAGGCAGCATTTAGCTGTTATGCCCCGACACTCTGGAACAAACTACCAAAATCATGCTCGTCCGCAGAAACGCTTACTATTTTTAAATCGAGACTAAAAACATATCTCTTTGCCGCTGCTTTTAATTGAGATGCTCATATTCGAACTACAGTATGCCTTTTAAACATGTATTGTATACCTGTGGTGTTTATTTTTATTATTTTATTATCTTCGCTTTGTAATGTCTGTTGTAAAATTGTATAATGTGTTTTTTATGTATTTATTCCTAAAACGTTTTTTAATTTGTTTTGTAAAGCACTTTGAATTGTCGCGTACAGAAAAGTGCTAGATAAATAAACTTGCCTTGCCTTGATGTCATTACATTCTCTAAAGACATTCATGATTCCCAGAGGATGAATTTGGCTAATGGTAGTTATTCCCATACTTAACCTTTAGCACCACAAAATGGTATAATAAATAAATAATGGAAGGCAGCTGGTAAGCACATGCACGCACGCACGCACGCACGCACGCACGCACGCACGCACGCACGCACGCACGCACGCACGCACGCACGCACACACACACACACACACACACACACACACACACACACACACACACACCAGCTCTTGGACCCAGGCGTTGTATCCTGGGGGGATGATGGCCATCTCGATGACGGTGGCTGAGATGAGCAAGATGAGACAGATCGGGGAGACGTACTTCCACAGATAGAAATAGATTATACATGGTCGGAAACCCAACATGTCCTCCAGATCCTGCATGAACCTGGCGGAAAAGAAACAGGAAACGCATTACGGGTATGAACAAGCTCCTTTACACTATTAAGCACTTATTGAGTGTAACTAAAACCACAGCTGGTTGTACCTTTTTGTGCCATAAATCCAAGCTACAGACACATTCTCCAGGATGACCACCACTGTGAGAGGTAGTCCAGCAGAGTAGTCATCAAACATGGTGACATAGTAGTTCCCTGAGCGTTGGACGAACAGCAGGCCACAGAAGAAGGCCACAACGCAGCAACACACTGAAACAAACCCAGAGAAGAAACAAAATGAGAACGCCTTCAGAGGAGACAAGGAGACTTTGGTAAGATAAATGGAAAAATAAATGGTTTTCTTTTCAGTTGTTTTGCATAAAGTACACTCAGAGTAAGACTAATGCAGCCTAAATGTGTTTCAATGCGTTGCTGAGTAAGCCTGTGTAAACTCCTAATAGCATATTGTGTCGGTTAGCTTTCAGTCAAAGTCAAGTCAAAGTCAACTTTATTGTCAATCTTCCAGTTTGTGTGTACAGACAGAGAGATCGAAATACTGTTTCCCACAATCCCGAATATAAAAACAAATGTATATAGAATATCAAAATAAAATATGTATGCAAATATGTATGTATACACAGTCAAAGACACATTTTTACATGTGCACACATTTAGACCTAAATAAAGACACAACAATTAATACATACAAAATAACAGTCACTTCAATATTTTGAGAATGTAAATTAGTGCAGATTGTCCATCGAATATGCAAAAATAAATATTAGTGCAAGATTGTCCATAGAATGTGCATTATTGCAATATTGTCCATAGCAGCGTAAAAAGTGTCTGGTGCTGGATTTGAGTGTCTGAGTGTGTGGGGGAGTTATAGTCCAGTGGGGGCAGGTGGGAGAGAGGGGAGAGGTGGGAGTGAGCTTACCTGTGAAAAGCTCCCTATTGACCTTGTAGGTGTCGAGGACAGGTGTGGTGATGCCCGTCATGGTGCCGATCATGCTGCCCAGGCCGAGGTTGATGAGCATGAAGAAGAACATGACCGACCAAAACGGAGACCATGGGAAGTGAGTCATGGCCTCTGTGAAGGCGATGAAGGCCAAACCGGTGCCCTGGACGGACTGCAGAGAGAGAGAGAGACACTTAAATAAGTAGGAGAACTACGTTGTGTAAGAGGCACACAGCAGAACATGCCAAAGACTCGCCTTGTTGAGCTCGTCCTCCAGCAAACAAGGATCCAGACCCAGCTGGGCGAAGCCGTCCTCCTTCACCGTCTTGATGACCCTGTATACCTCAGCGTAGTCTGATGTGCTGAGTTGGGAGAAGTTTAAGTGTGGAGGGATGAGATCGTAGCTCAGGACGCTAGAGTTAAGGTATCCCAAGATCTTCTCTGTGTTCCTACAGAGATAAAACATAAACAATTAAGTAGCCATAAAACTGAGTATTTCAAAGAGCATATCTAACAGCAGTGCTCGGGCTATTTTGTACCTTTAGTTGTTAGTTGCAAAATGCTTTAATGATCATGGAAATACATTAGAAACTTTTCCGATATGCTTCTTACCAGAAATGATGACCTGGTTACTCAAGATAATTCACAGACCTTGTTGTGAGCAGTTTCATGTAGGAAGTATTTTCTTTGAATTGTCCCCAGCAAAGGGAAAAGGAAGTGTATGAACTGAAGGTACAGTCTGCTGAAACTTTACTAGTAAAATTATTTAAATGAAAATTGGATTATAGGTAGCCTACTTATCATTGCACAACATGTATATATTACTGTGAAGATGCTACATTTGTTGATGCATCTACAGTACTTAAATAAACATAACCAAAACAATTATAGACACACCAAACATACGGTATGAATGGTGCTTAAGGATAAAAGCTTCTGCAGATATGAACTTACTCTGCGATGCACTTTTCATTCATGATGTTTGCCTTGAAGCCGAGCACGGCGAACACTACCAGCGTGGCCAGAATGGAGGTGAAGAAGTTAATGAAAGAGACGAGCACAGCATCAAAATGACAGTTGTTATCGATCTTGTTGTAGCTGGAGAAGGCTATGACCCCTCCGAACCCCAGACCCAGGGCGAAGAACACCTGGGTGGCTGCCTCTCTCCACACCTTGGGCTCCAGCATCTTCTCCAACTGTGAGAGATGGACAGAGAAAATCAGATCGAGGAGAATTTAAACATGGCTGATTAAGAATACTG
>CADEHL010001250.1:0-2500 GCA_902827135.1 Harpagifer antarcticus | reverse complement strand
AAGTATTTATAGCGGAATCATATTTCACAGCATTGTTTGTAATTCATCTCAGTGTCCCTCAGTTGGAGAAAAGCAAGGAACTGTGAATTAAATGTCACTTAAGTACATTGACAGGTAATGTGCTTTGTGTCTGGTTTGCTGTGCTTGTCAACACTCACCTCCTCCATTCTTCTGGCACAGGTAAGGGAAGCGCCACACGTTCCCCAGGCCCACAGAGAAGCCCACCTGTGCCAGGATGTACTGCAGTTTGCTGTTCCAGGTGGGGCGTCCATCGTTTTCAGGCACCTCTATCTGTGGGACCTTTTTGCCGGGGGCCCCTCCGACGTTCAGGGAGCTGTTCTTGCAGTCAAACGGCTCCTCATGTGCGAGCAGGTCAGCCACCGACTCTGTGACGTGATCATTGCTCTGCTCGCGCTGCGTCACCTTGCTGTTCTTCGGCATCAGGGAGGCTGAGGGTCGGGAGGGGGGTGGGGGTGGAGAGAGAAAGAGAGAGCGAAAACAGAGCCTTGTGGGAACAGAAAGAGGTGATGCAGACAGAGAGTGGAGAAGAGGTGGAGGGATGTAGCTCTAAGGGAGATGCTGAGGAGCGACAGCCGGATATTATGCTCTGGGCCTGCATCAGAAAACACAGAAAATTGAAAATGATGTTTCAAGGACATTATGGTTATGACAATTTCAATCAATAATCTTCTATAATTCGATACAAAAAAGCCTCCATTTTAAATAAACAAGGTCAGGTGTTGGCCCTTGCATGGCCCATTGAATGTATAGTATATTTAAGCTTTATTTTTCTGGCTGGGATCCATAAATAACTTCACACAGTTGCTGACACAATTATTTTTCTATTATGTGCTTGGTTAGGCTTGTAAGAGGACACAGGATTGTAACACATGTTATACCTCTCCAGAGCTATGAAGGATGTCAACAGTAAGACAGGAGACCATCAGTCAAACCTGAGAGTTAACCTAACACAAATCTTTCAGCATAAACTCAGCAGGGACTTGAACCGTCATTTTTCCACCACAACTCTTTGTCTCTCACGCAATGTTTTTGGTTCCAGAAATATTCCAAATCCTGCAAATTGTTCTATTTAATTTCCCTGTTGTGCAAAGCTTATCTTTAGTGAAGCTTTTTCCCCCCTTTAAATCCTCTAATCCTCTGAAGCCATGCTGCGACATCCAGCCTCACCCCTCTCTCTGGGAGTGGTTGGTTCAACCCAAACGCAATGGAGGAAGTGAACATGATGCTTTGGATGAAGTGCTGTCATGTGTTCTCTTGATCCACAGCACGAGCCCCTGTGCAGGCTCTCATTACTTATTGAGTGAGTAATTTCTCCATTATAAAAATCTGCCGTCCACTGGCATGCAAAACTGCAAAGCTTAGGGTATGTGAACACTGTTTCACATGCAGAGGCAAAGATAAGTGAAACAAACCACCGACTACCTCACAATGTATGATTCTCTATATAGTGACTGATCATAAATCATAAAACTGAATAAAGAGGCTGCTCCTTGAGAGTGGTAACATTTTAGTGTTGCGCACAATCCCTTGTAGTCACAACACGCACCTTTGATATTGAGCTAAAACTAACTCTTTAACTATCTGCAGATTCTCCATAATGTAAACAAACTCAACAGAACCACTGTCAGAGTTCCTGTCAGTCCCAATGCCCCAATCGTTTCAGAAATTGTGCTCAGAATGTGCATTTCCTGTCCTTGTTTATATATTTTTCATCCCAAACAGATTTCCTCCTCTCTGCATGTCAAGATGAGCCTGTGATGCAATAATCCATGGTCATTCACAAGTCTTCATAATCCTGTGTGCATTAACTGTAAAGCCCCCACGGCTGTCTTTCTGTCTCGTCATTCAATCCCATCCTACAGCATACAAGACATGTAATATCAATCAGAGGCTGCATCATCCAGCCAACGCTGAGAAACGAAAACACCCGGCGAGTAATCCTGCTGGAAAAAAACCATCAACACACAGTTCTGATAACCCCAGCTGATACTGAAGGTCTGGCAGTGTTGAAGAGCAGTGGTATTCTTTGCAGGAAAGACAAATGTTTGCAATATTTTCTCCACTTTAGATCGCATATTTCTCATTGTGAATTTTACATTTTCGGTACAGAGATAAACACTGAAAAACAGTATTACCTTTGATTAAATGACCTACTTAATTATCTGCCTCATCTCTCTATATTTATTATGTTTTCGCTTCATCATACATGTTTTCCAGCATAGTTTTTAACCTCCAAATGCATTACTTCCCTTCTTATAAATTACATAAGCTTATAAGCCTACTGAACAAATGTCATAATAACAGCAGAGAATGCAATGAACAGTTATTGGAGTTTGACTTAGGAAATGATATATGCTGTAGTGTACAGGTTATCAGTTCTTCATGTATGCAGCTGTCTTCTGTTATTACCTCACAATCTTGTAAATTACTGGAGAGGAAACACAACTTTTTCCAATATCAATAAATCAGAAAATGATTT
>CADEHL010001249.1:7005683-7052652 GCA_902827135.1 Harpagifer antarcticus | reverse complement strand
AGCTAAAGTCCAATGTCTTCCCCTGTACTTTGCTCAATGTCCATAATGATAAGAGTGCGCCGGCCAGCGTATCAGCTCTGAGTGATAAGGGCTCCGTGGAGTGTTTACTCTACGGGATTGGTCCAGACTGAGCTCATAGAGAGAACTCCTCAAACAAATTGACAGGCGGAGCTGGAAGGTCAGCCCCATCAGACCATATTCCCAACCACCTTTAGAGCCCCTGGGGCCTTCTTCTGACAGGCCTGCCAGCACTCAGACCACAGGATGGGTGGATTAAACATTAACCTGTGTCTGCCTTTTCATACACACATACACACACACACACACACACATGCACACACACTGAATGATCATACAAACTTGAGGAAAGAGCTGCGTGTCATGTTGACTAAAATTGCATCGAAAACGTCAAGTTTTTGGATGAGAAAGGTAGGGCAGCAGCATTTTATTTACCTAAGTTGTGATTGAGTTTTCACATTCTATAAACTATACTTACCAACTTTGTATTTAAAAAGCAAATAGTAAAGAGACTGGAGGAAGTACTGCAGACAGACAGTTAGTATGCACACAGCCTATCCCTCCTCTGTCGCCTCTCTTTGCCAAGGTATGTTCTCCCGTACTTGGAAGGACTACTCTGATTTCAATAATGTTTATTTTCCACGCCTTGTTGAGACAAGCCCATACACACCTCTCATGTCTTAGTGTTCTGCCAGCTTTATCTGTGCTTTCTTGCCATCAAACTCTCTGCCGAGCATTGTCCTTATCATTTGATGGATTTGGTAAGCATATAAAGCTTTATTGGTTTCCTAAGAGACAAAAGTTTGTCATGGAGGCTGTGTTATAAAACTGGAGCAGATAACATGAAAATGCAAAGCTTGGTGAGTTATAACTTCTGAGAGTGTGTTGCTCAAAGGTGTAGGGGATTTAAAGATCATTTTCTTGAAGATCTCAGACGGCTGTGTAAACACGCTGTTCTGTGTCCTTGCCTGTTGAGAGTGTAGGAGGCCGTCTGCGTTCAGAGCCTGTTTTTCTGCCTCAGCTCAAGAGCAGCTTCACGGCCTGTCTGTCTAATGTGGGTCTTCACTGCGATGGATGATCAAAACATGGGGGGGCTGGGTGCACATGCTTAGCAACTGTGCAGAAATCCATCGGACAGTATGGATTATTTATGACCCACTCCTACATCCGGCCATGTGATTACTAGACTTGCTAATGTTCAAGTTCTATAATGGGGTTTATTGATTTTGATGATGAGATATTAATTTCTAATCGTTCTACGTTTACTTTACGTGCCCGCCCTTTGCCGCCGATTTCAAAGCGTGATCCGTGTGTCGGCATTGCAGTGGCATTGTCATGACGACCTTGGTTAGTGGTCTTTTGTCATTGTAACCCCCCGCTCACCCCCTTTTGGGCCCTAACTCCCGCCCCAAACGGCACAAACACGTATGACCTTGCCCATCTTCCTCTCAGTGTGTGAGCAGGGTTGGTTGAGTGAACACAACAGAGGTCTTGACCTTAAAGACAAAGGCTTGCTGTTACCGTAGGAACTGTTGTTTTCTTCTCTCTCTATCTCACTAGCTCACTCTGTCTCTCTGATAAAGACCTTGTACTATAGCTAAACAGGCATTCCTCTCCAGAGTGTCTCTGCCTCAATCCATAAGACCTCCGCAGCCTGCAGCTAAGCAGATCTCTGTGTTTACTTTGTCTTTTTGTATGTTGGTGGCAAAACAACTTTGTACACTTTATAGCTGCTGGTAGGGGGTCATGAGTTCAGGAAAGGACTTGTGTCGTATGTTATTCGTATAGCAAGGCATGCATGCAGTTTGTGTAAGTCCAAATGTATCTCTTACCACTTGATCATACCGTTCCCTATGCAAATGGGGGTTAGGCAGACTGTAGCCAAGAAGCTTCTGTATTGTACTCTTGCAGCGGGGTTATGATGAGACAGTGCTGAATGAAGTGAGTGTACGTAACAGGATGTCCTCTAAGGAAGTCCTGAGGGTCAGGAGCTAGAGGCTGAATGCTAAAGAGGTTTGCTTTAGAGCTAACACTGCCTCCATTCAGAATTCAAAGTGTATTGAGGAGTGAGTAGCTCAGTAAAGCGGTCTGCTCACATACCAGGCTCCTTTTCATGTAGTGTTTTTTAACCGGTGGGAATCTTCATGTTCTTTACATTAGATTCATTTTAGTTCCCCCAGGCTGTGATGCTTGATGATTGAGGTACCTTTCCATATTTCTGGACCCTGTTTTGAACATGGAGAGGATAACTGGTTAAACAAATGCTGTCTTTACCACTTGCTCTATTGTCCTTTCCAAAGGCTCTAGCCCTTAGACATTAACATGTCGCATTTTTTAAATTCTTGACCTCCATGTGTCAGAACATGCATACCAAGATACCATCAAGTTCCCTTTTTGATATATTGCAAAAGCTGAAAGTGTGCTAAAACATGTGTTTTCAGTTTAGCAGCAGCTACACTGACCACCTCTGCCATACAATAAACGACTACACTTAAATCGCTTCTGAACAACTCAGAGTTGTTTTAGACAATGTGCTCCAAAGGATGGCCCACCATTTATCCATCTCCATCAATGTTATACAATGTGATAGAATTTGAGCCAGATCTTGTTGCTGTGCTGTTATATGTATTACATGTTCGTCTATGTTTTAGTAATTGGTCTTGTTTGGTTATGCTAGCCATCTGCTAACTCTGGAAGTAGTATGGACCTTTGAGGGTTCTTCCTCCTTCTTGAAGGGTTTAAATGTAAATGAGCTATACTTTCCACCATGCTTCAATATGATCTATACTTTATGTTGCTTCTTCATTGAATACCATTCACGTCTGTCTGTCATCAGATCGTTAAAATAGACTCAAGGGGAGCACTGACGGCAGAAACATTTTAAGCATGCACACGTCCTCTACTTTTAACAGCGTACAGCACATTGCACAGTGCTGGGTAAGTTAAGGTTAAACCAAAGGCAGTCATGTGCAGAGGTGTGGATTGGCTGAGAAAAACCAGCAGCTGCTCTCTGGTAGTGGAGGGCTATTGCGTCTCATACCCGCACCCCCCACCTATAACTCCCACCTCCCCCTCGTTTGATGTTCTTAGTGGGGCCTGATGGAAAGGGCTTATTGAAGATTGACCCAGTTTACATGCAGGTCTATGAAGTTCTTACGTGATGTAAGGTGCATTCCCTCTGCTAGTCTTAAGCTTAGCCAACATGATCCTCCCAGTTCCCCACCTTGCAATTCAGCAAAATCTCATAAATGTACCGCAGAAGCCGTTCAGTCATATGTCTTCTAGCCTAGTGACCTACATTCATCCCTCCACACGTCCGCTTGCACTCACCCTCTGTCTGTCTGTCCTCTGTCTTTCTCTTTCTGCAGTACTGAAAGGTGAACAAAGACAAGGTTACTGTATTTGGAGTTAATAGCTCAGGAGCAGAGAGGCCTGTGTTTGGTTATAAGATACTCCTTGTCCTTCATCGCCCTACTGTCTGCTGATCCACTATATCGACATGCAGCACATGTTAGCGTGGATGGCTGCGGGTTGCATCGGCACTATTCATTTATTGTATATGCTGTGTTGATTCACATTTGGGAAAACAATACAATATTACTCTTTGGTGTTGATGATGGAAATCATGTCATTAGTTTTTAACCATGCTAGTGGCTCCAATTTATGGATGGCAATGGTCAGTTGGTCAACTGTTTTGATTTCAACTCAAATTGGGCCCACAGGATTTATCCTGACAACTTTGGTCAACTTTTCAATTATCTAGTAAATGATCCCAACATCTATTCAATGGATTGGCAAAACAATTGGTAAAACCATTCATGGTTGCCAGATGATGTATACTAATGGCCATTTACATCCCTCTTCCATTCCTCTATAGCATCTCATTGTTGTTTGTGGTTTTGACTGAAATGTCTATTGCCTTAACATATTGTATGGAAGTTCATGTCTCCCTCAGGATGAACTGTAATCACTTTTGGTTTTTATTTGTCCGATAATTCAAACTTTGCCTTTACTTAAGTCTAGACTACCTGCATGTCACATGGCACATGCATTTTGTTTATCACTAGTTACCAAATGAGCATGCTAATACACAACACTATGATGGTAAACAATATCATTGTTAGCATGGTAGTATGCAGACACCCAGTCTTTCATATCAACTCATTGACCTCTTTGTCTTCCCCCTCCACCCTCCCCTTGTCTCCAGTCTGATGAGTGAGAGTGCCGGCAGCCTGCTCCTCCACCGCGATGGTCGACATGGAGAGCCACTACCATCCCCCTTCCCCCCTGGAGGACTCGGTGCTGGGCAGCCCTCTCTGCGCCGATGACGACTTCCTGGGTGGCATGGAGGAGCTCCAGGACATCTCCCAGTCCATGGACAACAACCCCCTCAGCTCCTTTGATGTCTCCGAGTACCAGTCCTCCAGCAATGGCTCTGAAGGTTCCACTGTTCTAGGTGAAGACTCATTATCATTTGAATTTAAGTGATTCCTTAAATTGTTAATAATATGGTTTTCTGACAATGTGGTGCTTGCTGCATTCAGGTTTGTACACAGTTCCAATGTGTCTGCTGCAGCTCATTGTAATCTCCTTGGGACTGTTGTTGTTGTCAGATCAGGGTTCCTCGTTAACCCCCCTTAATCCTCTATTTGCTCCAACTGAATCTTCAGAAAGGACCCACCCTTTGGTTCATTTAACCTCCTGCCCTGACCAAAAGCAAAGATGCCTTACAACCCTTTGACAGCCCTTTATTTTCACAGGTTTTCTTTAATGCCTAACCCTTTGGGCAATACCCCTTAGACCTAATTGGTTTCTCCTGTCTCTAAGGGTCTTGTGGCATTTTCCAACCCATTTTATGCTAATTTATTTCCTTATTTATTCTTTTATCCCTCGTCTTATGTTCTGTACTCCCCTGTGTTACCTCTGTTTTACCCCTGTGTCCTCTGCTGGCTTTTCTATTTGCCCCATATCCAATGAGGAATTCACACATTCCTCAGCAGCCATGCACCACCTCTCAGGAAACATCCGTTTTGCTGCTGTTTTTCTTCTTGAATAAAAGTCACATGGGCATCTGGGTAATGTATGCTGCTACCAAGTTATTCAACAAGTGGGGGAGAAATGAAGAATCTAGAAAGATAAACATTTAATAGGATAATAATGGGTGTGAGTGAGGGAGAAGGAAAGCGTGAGATGGTTAAAGGCATCAGGGAAAGTGATGATGTCATGGAAAAGTCAGTGAAAGGATTTATGGATGTTTAGGATTTCAGACAGGAACAGAACAACCACTGACATACCTTTCTTGTCAACACTCTGTTGAAACGTGCACCAGGCAGAAACACAGCTTCAGGTCTGCTGCCAAGGTCAGCTGATCCCCTCTCTGGCTTCTCTGACCAACTCATGTGGCCTAACTTAGTGCCACTGTTTTTTTTGTACCATTTCATCTTTGCTATTTTTGTAGCAAACAAGTTCTACCAACCATGTTCCCTTCACAAGGTGGAAAAAGAAAACTGTTGGGAACCTACGACCTGCCTTTCACGAGGAAGATCAGTAATACTACCCCACCACTGTAATACCTGTGACAAGCTTCCAACCACAGATGGCTTGCTAATATCTCTGAGTAAATAGTTGTTATAGAACAGACTGTCTTTGCAAGAGGTCAAGCTGCAGTTTAAATTCCACTAGTTCTTTGCAGAAGGGAGGTGAGACAGAGATGCATCTACTAAGTTAGTAGTAGTGGTGATTTATAATTTTACTTACATTTTCTCAATATGATGCAACTTTGTGTCTAATGTGGAAAAGATCAACATGTACCCTATGTACTGCAGGCTATAACAAAGTATGATAACTTTGTCAATTGTTGTACTTGTTGTAAGTATTACATTACTTACACAACAACAATAATTTTGACATAGGAAAGGTAGGGGTAAGAGGGTTTCTCTGTCACATGAAGAAAATCTATGATCCATTTATAATGCACTCTAAACTCTAAATATGTTTCAAATCTTAAAGAAGTAAGGAATTTCAATGCTATAAAGAGCACTTCTCTCAGTTTCCCATACAAGTTATGCAAATATACAGTTCTCTAAACACCTGATCATGATAATGATTATAGGTCTACTACAATGGAACTTGTACCTTTTAAAGTCTGTGAGTGTTCCCACTTTCAAATGGCCAAACTAGTTGAGAAAGTCTGTGCACAAAAATGATCCTTCCCTCTAAAACAAGCTCCAAGGTGCTTTTTTCCCTTCTGCCATGCACAGATTAGAAGAAAATATATGTTTGTTGATTTCTCTGCCGAATTAAAAAACTATAAAAAATCTTAGATAATCATAATTTAGAGAATTGGCAATATTTAAAATGTATATGATTTGAAATTCATTTATCACAGAGTGTTTCTGGCAGCACGAGGGTGTATGAGTTCAGTGGTTTAAGATTGTTTTGCTATTTAGAGTTAATTTAATCAGTTATTTCCTTTGTGTTTTGTAGATGCCCTGACGCCAGCATCCAGCCCGTCCTCCATTGTTTACGGGGTGGCAGCGGGACACGAGGATTTCTCATCGTCCTCCTCATCGCTCAATCTGGAGTGTCGGGTCTGTGCTGACCGAGCCTCGGGCTATCACTACGGAGTCCACGCCTGCGAGGGCTGCAAGGTGAGGCGGCATTACACACATGAATCACACAGCCAAACAAGGGATTCTGTGTTTGTATTTGACGTTAGACATTGGTGAAAACCAGCCAAATGTTGGGTTTAGGACTATTGGGGTTCAACATTATTATTGTGAAGATTGAATCTTTGGGTCAGTCATCGTACATGCATCTGCCTTAACCTGTGCCTTTTATCTCCTAACCCCAAACTGTGTATTACTTACATTACATTACAAGTTACTTGTTAGACGCTTTTATTCAATACTGTGGACAATCCCCACGGGAGCAATTTGGGGTGAAGTGTTTTGCCCAGGGACACAACGACATGCTGACTGCAGTGGTGTTTGAACGTGGGCTCCCCTGATCCGAACACCAACGCACGATTCCACTGCGCCACTTTCCCTCCTTTGGTCAATATTTCTGTCAATATCTATCAATCGCTTCCTCCTAAAGTCACACAAACTCAAGCACAGACAATTTCAAGACACTGAAGAGAGTAGGACATGTCAGACCGGAAATCCAGAGGCACTGTGTCTTGTGACTGATGATAACCCCTAAAGAACCACCAGGCTTGACCTTTACACGAGGTCGCTCAATAATCTTTCAGTTAATTGTTTACCAGCCATGTTGAAGAACAACCCAAGGTTGTTTTTTAAGAGGCAGCGAAGGACAAATATAGTCTAACTTGAGGTGTGTGCGCATGTAAACAGCTGTAAAACAATAGGTTATCACAAAAGTCAAGGTAAAGTTGTCCAGCTGATTCTACTTTAAGGAAGGAGTCATTAAAAGTGACCTATGTAGTACCAAATGGTTATTGTAACGCAGCTTCTGCAGAGATCTGCATTTCTGTATGCAGCCTTATCACAGGCTACTACAGAATTGCACCACTATTCCTTTTGTTATTGTTATTTGTAGATGTTAGAGAAATGGCAGGTGATGGAGGGAGAGAGAGGGAAGAACATGCGATATAGAGTTGTCTGTAGTAGGGAAAATGTAATCACAGCTAATGGTATTTACTCATAGACTGTATATATAAATGGACGTAGGGTCCGTGACGTCACCCATAGGATTCTGCAGAGTTGCCGTGAAGCCCTAAGTAGGCGGAGTCGGCTACTAACGGCTCGACAGTGACGTCAGAGTATAACCCCCGCCTTCTCCAGCCTGCTCCAAATAAGGGCAAAGAGGCGGAGCTGAGGCGGAGCCGAGGCGGGACAGGGCGGGACCTGCTGCCAACGAGTGTGACGTTCCAGACCTAGCTCAGGCTAAGAAGCTAAGCTAACATGCTCTCAGTATTAAGCTAACAACCTATGCTAACAACACAGTCTATGCTAACAACCCAGCTTGCAGTCACCGCTCCTCGTTCAATCAAAACAATCACACGAGACAATCTGCAAGATAATTAGCTATTTGGTATTATTCTTAATGCTTGTTATTCACACGTTAATAAAATAAGTACCGATACATAGCAGAATAATTGTGGCTGTGTTCAGCTTAATAAACCTTGCTCAACATCATTTATTTAGCTAATACTACAGCGGGCTACAGGCGAACCAAGTCCGCGTTTCGATGCATTCCTTGATCTCGAGTTATAACGCCGGACTCCGCCGCTGGCCGAAGCTAACGGAGCCCCAGGGGGCTAGCTACGGCCGCCGGGACTTATGGCCGGGACGCACTAGCGAGCTAGCCCCCTGCAGCCCTGTTAGCTTCGGCGGCGTGGACTCTGGCGGCCCCACTGGGATAATTGGGTCCCCTTTTCATATTTTCTCCCATTTAGCATTATGGGCGTCATAGCCATATAGTATAAAAGTTTTACCCAAGGCTGAATCATAAACTAAACTGTATATATGTATAAAGGGTTACATCCTTAGCTGACTAATAAGCTACATAACAAGCTAAGCTAACAAGCACACAAACACCTGCTAACGGGGTTAACATGTATAATATTATCATTTTACTCACCGAAAAAAGCTGAAAGTAGGCTTCTTGGAAGTTCTGTTAGTACATTCAAGCGCACAGCACGACATTTTAATTATCTGGTATTTGTAACAATATTCCCTAACAGGCACGATCACCACGAACACAGCTAAAGGGTCAAGTACAGTAACTACAACTAACTAACGTTGTAGCCTCTATGGTTGTAGCCTAGCAGAGTGGACAAGTTGCTGTTAGCTGACAGTGAGGCACGTATCTGTCAATCAACGTGACCACGCCCTAATGTGTGCACAAACTTTAAGACCTAATATAAATAAAAGGGTCGCGTTAGAAAACAATTCACTCACAGATCCATAATCATGAAGGTGGAATCTAACTATATCGATAATAAAAATGTATGGAGCCAGGGGTAGAAACATGTTTTTTTCTGCTGTAAAGTTGGGCATTTTAACATGGGGGTCTATGGAAATTGCTCCTTTCTGCAGCCATCGCCTATCGGCCAATATATGAACTGCAGTGTGTGGCACTTCCGTATTGGCTTCACGGCTCGACCCCACAGTTTGCCGCTTGTATTTACTCTATGATTCATACAAATATGTAAAATATTCTTGTAAAAAAGGACTTCACATACACACACGCACCCCTCTCTGGTGCATCATTTCCCCCCTGTTATTAGGTGTTGGAACCGTAATAGGAGGAAGCTGACCTCTGTGTTGTTAATACACCGATCCTTCATGACAGAGGACACAAGCCGTGTCGGCAGGACGCCCATTTGGCCTGATCTTCATGTCACTCTTGTTTTATGAGCACGTGAGGTTGGAGGTCAGTGGGTGGGATTCACTCAGAGTTACTTAATATGTGATCACGGGGTTTAAGCGAGCCCCACCAACAGCGCTGTGTCTCATTACCACACGGGTAATCTTGATGTTTTATGAGCATTTTTGTGTCCTTCATACTGTGTGAGTGTGTGGGTATTTTGGCACCCTGGGTGATACTTTGGATACAATTGCAAATGTGCAAATGAGTATGAATAAATATGTTATTGAGCAATTCCTCAGACCATTTTCTACCCTGGCTCTAGCCAACTGCACACATGCCACTAAGTCCATCTGTTCCTCACCAACGTTTAATATTTCTTTTTTTCAAGGTTGTGTAAGTGTGACGAAACTGATGGTGAAACTCTGTCTGATATTGTCACATTGATACGGAAATAAGAAAACTCCTTTGAACTGGTTTCAAAACAGCAGAGGTTATTAAAAGGCAATTTACATGTCCGTGTTATATTTAAGGTTGTATTAGCTTTCTTTTCAAACAATTTGTCACTTATTGTCTGACTAATCTGGTCTGTGGTGTTCATGTCTCATTTGGGCATATGGAAATAATTGTATCGAATTACATTTTTGCTCCATGTGTCCAATTTAAAAAAAAGGTTTTCCCCTCATTCCTTCAGGGTTTTTTTCGGCGAACCATCCGTCTGAAGCTGGAGTATGACAAGTGTGAGCGGCGCTGCAAAATCCAAAAGAAGAACCGCAACAAGTGCCAATACTGCCGCTTCCAGAAGTGCCTGTCGGTGGGCATGTCCCACAACGGTGAGTCCGACAGAGTGGGTCTGGGTCTGTTTGAAGACCAACACACACACACACACACACACACACACACACACACACACACACACACACACACACACACACATTCATGTGTTTAACTAGTAAACACACAGTGCAGTGCAGATGCCAGGAAAGATTGAACAGGCAAGAACACACATAATTAGCAAATAAGAAATCTAGCACTGCAGTTGAGTGTCAGGTTGCATGTTAAGGCGAGCCTCCAACTGAAGACTAATCCAGGCTATAAGGGAGCTCCTTCAGAAAAAATGTACTAATTCAAACAATTGGACCATCTGTATTTTCCTACTTTAGGAAGGACTTTTTATATAATAACTTTATTCCTAACATTGCAACATTTACAAAAAAAACTATTAAGAACTTACTTTTAAAATCTCAGTTGTCTTCCCCCTTAGAGTGAACGTAATACTGTAGTAATTCAAAAACGTATCATATCATTTGTGGTTATTATCCAGCTACAGTCTGTGTTTCAATCTTGAATGTTTTAGAGAAAACACCTGCACATGCAACATATGAAATCAGCCTTACATAAGCCATACATTATTCTATTGGTGCGGCTCATGTTTTCTAGGAATACAGTAATAGTGAGGTCAAAGTTTGAGATCCTGGTGAAGGTTGTTTACTATTCCTACACATCCAACGTGGCATGCTGACCCTTGGTCAAGGTCCTGGACTGATTTGGGGGATTGGGCTACGTGTGTGAATCTCTGTTTGTGTGCTAGTGTATTTTTAGTAGAAGGATCACCAAGGTCAATGCAATCGGTGGGTTTACTTATAGCCTGTGCAAACTTGCAGATATTCCATATTGGTGTCAGTGAACGTGAGGAGCCAGCGTCTTCATTTTTGTCCCATGGGGTTATTGACTTGCTGTAAGAAGCTTCTTAAGGCATTGCCCAGATTCTGATGATAATACAATGTCTAAAAGTAGTAGTATTTCCGTCAGCTTCACCTCTGTTTAAGCTAAATGTGTATTGAGTTTCATTGGTGTAAATGTAACCGCATAGGGCAGAAGGAGATTTGAGACCGGTGCAACCTGATCTTTTTGGGTCTGTTGTCTAAGTTATAGATTATAGGAATACAGCACAGCTAAGTTTAGAGCTTTGTTCCTATGTTTGTATCGACAGACATTCAATGTAACAGTTTAGGAATCAGGATGGTTGGTTCTTTTCATTTTTACATATTTCAAATCTGTCCAAAATATGTTGATAAGGGGCAATCGTAAAAAATCAGTATGACAGAATGTTAGTTCAATTGTAAAACATTTCTGAAAAGTCTGTGGCTTGCGAGTTGACGCTTTTATCTTCAATTGACTGATTATTCAAATATATGTATGAGTATGTCACAGAGGCAATCAACATTCTTGTACTGTGATTTCCACAAAATCTTTCTTGGTTTCAAGTTTAATACAACGCTTTATTTTTATAGAGACTGCTTATAAATGTTGTCCCTTTTTAATGCTGTTGCAACAGCAGTAAAGTGTTTTTATTATCACACTCCAGCACATGTATAAAGCCTCTGATCTCATGTACTGACAAGAAGCATTGCAATAAACACCATTGAATGTTGTGATAAAGCAACAGCAATATACTTTAAGTCTTATAGTGGTGTAGCAGGTGTCTCCCTCCACATATGAGCCGTTGAAACAGATGATTTAATGGTATGACAGACTGTCCACCTCCCCACTCCAGTCACAGACTCATCCCCTTACACTAGATCTTAGCAAATGGACTTACTTTATGCTCAGCTTAACATCACTCACTTCCTCTCATCGTAATTAGACCTGGCTCCTGCCCAGGCTCTCCCTGTGGAGCTTTACCAGCTTCAGATGATCCATCCACTTTGTGAGCAGTAATCTAATGGGCCTTCAGTCTGTCTGCTAGCTCAGTAGCTCTTCCCCATTCAGGTCTGCACAGTTAGCTTAGTTTTGTCTCGATAGGGGGCGGCTCGTTCAGAAACCAAGTTGACTCAGATGCCCTTTTATGCTTTTATGATCTTCTGAATACAGGAAGAAGGTGCAGCTGGATGTTGGGTTCCTAAAGAGCGGTGTGTTTTCTGCGTACACATCAGATTGTGCTCGTTAAATTGGTCGAGGAGGGGTTAAAAACAGTTCAGCTCTAATCTTATTAGTCAAATGGGATCAGGCCGTCTGAGAGATGCTGGCATCCTCTCGTAGAAAAACAACTCCTGTCTAGTGTGGAGGCCCACTATAGTACTATATTAACCTCTTGTGTTCATAATTCCCTGGCTATAATGCATTACAAAGAAAATGCATGAAAGATCCTACCAAAGCGTTGACACTGGTTAACCCTTTGAAGCAGAGATTTTCATCCCAAAAAAACATTCACGTTTGTTGATGATAATTATAAAGGATAATAAATCTATTCTGATTGATTTGGACTTCATTTTGGTGTCTCTGTTTACTATTACAATAAAGAAATCCATATATTGTAGGATTCCTATTGTCCCATCAAGTTCAACCGTGATGACTGAGTGAACCCCATTCTTTGGATTTATCATCATTTATTAGGATTCCCAGTTGCTCCAGCTGGAACCCAGACAACTATTCTTTTGACTTGATTAAAGTGAAATATGAGGACCTTGATTCTATCAGAATTGAAAATCTGCCAGAAGATCATGGATGCAGTGCACACGTTTTACAGGACAGAACTGACAGTTAGAAAAAATAGCAACCCAGAATATGGTGCTGGGTGGTTTTGGCCAGACTTTGGCACCATGGCTTTGCCAGGTGTTGTTTTTATTGCCCAGAGGACTCATGGAACTATTCTTGGATGCATTCACTGCCAGAGTGAGACTGAAACAGTCAGGTGATGTTTTGGTCGGGTCTCCTTGTCCTGGCCTTTTGGCCTCTCTGAAATAATCAGTCAAATCGAGTGTGTGCGTGTAGGTGTAGTGCGTACATCAAGTTTTTGATCAAGTTTGGTGCATGTTTTAAACTTGGTCTGTTCTTGCTCTTATACAGTCATTCTGTCTGTGTTTTAAAAATGTTTTCAAATAACAAATAAACTTAAATCTGTAATCTGTAGTCTGACTTTCTGTCTGCTTTGCTTACAGCCATCCGTTTCGGTCGGATGCCGCAGTCAGAGAAGCTCAAGCTGAAAGCGGAGATGGTGACGGGGGACCGGGAGGTGCAGGACCCTCAGGTAGCCGACCAGAAGACCCTGGCCCGGCAGATCTACGAGGCCTACCTCAAGAACTTCAACATGAACAAGGCCAAGGCTCGAACAATTCTCACGGGCAAGACCAGCACCCCTGTACGTTGATTAAGAGTAGTGGGTTGGTGAGTGAAAGGTGTTGCATGTGTGGATCGCGTGTTCACGGCTCTTTACCAGAATTTCCTCACAGGTCGAGGTCGTCTTGTCTTGCAACTTTGAATTTATTTCATCCCCATTGGAGGGGTTTAAATCTAATTCTGAGCACATTCAAAATTTGCAATCAAACTCGTGTCTCAATATGACCTCAGAGATTATGATCAGCCAGCCAATGACAGAAATAACTTGCTCAACATATAGTTCAAGCCAATACAAGCTGGACGAGGAAACATCTGTATAAAGGGCCATCACTTCATCCTTCACTGCCTGGTTCCCTCCATGGCAGCTCTCTATTCATCAACCATCACCCATCCTTAAACATTCCCGAAGCCTTGTTTCTTTCATTCTCTTTTTACGAGCAAAGAGGGGCTGACGGGGGGAGGGTCATGGAATGCAGGTCAGAGATTTTCTGAATTCTATGAATGGATGTGTGTAGGTGTGAATTAGGTCAAGAGGGACAGGTCAGTCCAAGGGCAGCTCCATGTTCAAACACAGACCGCGCTCACTGCTGCTGCAGATCAAAGCATCTAGATGGACAAGTGTCCTTTTTAGACTACAAAGGGATTCTGGGGTTTGCATCCATCAGAAAGCAGTCAATTGCAAAGAGACACAGTGTTTGATCCACCCTTTGATTTGCGTGTGTTCATTCATGGTGTAACAGACCTTTTACACAACGTAGAACTCCCTATAAAGTGATATTGTACCATGTGCCACTACTACAGTATGTGTATAAATCCCAAAACATTTTGATTCTAAAATAGTTTTGAGCAGTATTACTTAAAAGGAGTTGTTGCATCGTGCAATATTTTAAGACTACATTAAGTTATTTTCTGATAATATACAATTGTTCCAACACCATCAAATGGTTAATAACTCTCATGCAAAATCCAACCTCAACTTATTTGCATCTTAACTGAGCCAGACGTTTTCCCTCAGGTTAGACTCATTAGTCTCATTGTGTGGGAGGAACGATGAGCTATAATTGTGTCACTCCCAGCTTTGATTTGTGAACAGTGAATATCAGGTTTATTGTCTGACTTAACTGGTTTTACTGTGGTACGATCCATCTTAACATTACGTACTGTCTTTTTGGATGTCTTAAGCTGCCAAAAAGGGTTACATTGTGCAATATAGACACGTTTTAGAAATGAAACGAGAGATTGACTATTACCAATCGGGCTGCAACAGACATTTACTTTTCATAATTGGTTGACTTTCCAATCATCCTATTGAGTTCTTTGAGTAGGGCTAAATGGATCCATTTAGTTGTGTTGCAGCAGTTAGTCAGGTAAAGTGCTTTCAGTGTATCACCCGTGACCCCCTTTACAGAATAAACTGTATGAATATGTATAGAATAGACTGACCTACAAACCCCTCTTGTGGCTATACAGTCAAGGAAAGTGATTTTGTCGTCATGGAAATCTTACGAGTCAACAAGGGCTGTGGGCTTTGTACCTTTCTCCACCAGTGACATAAAAACACCTGAGGCTTTGTTTATAATAAGATGTCAACTTCGGCTTTTTTGTTTCTGTGAGATCACATATCTTCAATAAAGTTAGTGAGAACAAAAAAGTGTTAAGTATATCCATTTAAAAAGTGATTTATTGTACAAGGTTGTTGTGTCATCTGTTACGAGTTATCTCATGACCCAGTGTTGCATTGACGTAGAAGTTCCCTAAGATTAAACTGCTGGGTGTCATGTCGCTCATACCTTTCCTTGTTACATTATAGCCCAGATTTAGCCCCCCTGAGTCAAAGCACACATCCAATGTCATCTGATCCAGGTTTAGCTGCTCCTCATATGTTGTAACTGTCCACTGTTGGAAGACTGACGCAGCTAAAAAAGCAAAAGCATCACTGCTAGCCCGGTGCACATTAAAAACATTCCTGTGTACCTCTACAACATTATAATGATGACTAGACTTAAGTTTCAAATATACTTCCTTCTTGTTTTTTACATATTTTTGAGTTTGCCCTTGCAAGCCCTTTTTGCTCTGACACCGTTGGACTTTCAAAACAGCTCTGTTCTCAAATGTCAAGAGATATGATTTGAAGCTAAGTCTTCCTTTGAGTGACGCATAATAATATAGCTGTTGGTTGAAGGAGAGTAATTATGTCATTGTGGAAATATTCGAGTGGCAATAATAGCTCTGGCTAATTGAGCCTCTCCTTTCTGCAAGGATTATGGGTAAACACACTTTTTCATGTCGTTGAGGTTTGCTGACTCAGCTTTTTCCATATTTATGCAGTCACGTTTATGTATGTGATGTTTTCCAAAATAACAGTATAAACTGAACTGTGTGTTTGGCATTTGAACTGGAAACCCATTTTTCACCATACTCTACATGTTTAGGTCATAAAAGTTTCTCTTTTTTCTCCGCAGCCTTTTGTCATCCATGACATGGAGACCCTGCAGTTGGCAGAGCAGACGCTGGTGGCAAAGATGGTGGGCTCAGCGGGACCCCTGAAGGACAGGGAGGCAGAAGTTCGGATTTTCCACTGCTGCCAGTGCACCTCGGTGGAAACCGTCACCGAGCTCACAGAGTTTGCAAAGTCCGTCCCCGGGTTCTCGAGCCTGGACCTCAACGATCAGGTGACTCTTTTGAAATATGGAGTGTACGAGGCCCTCTTCGCCATGCTCGCCTCCAGCATGAACAAGGATGGGCTCCTGGTGGCGTACGGCTCAGGCTTCATCACCCGGGAATTCCTCAAGAGCTTGCGGCGGCCCTTCAGTGACATGATGGAGCCAAAGTTCCAGTTTGCAATGAAGTTTAACGCCATGGAGCTGGACGACAGTGACCTGGCTCTGTTTGTGGCTGCCATCATCTGCTGTGGAGGTAAAGATACAGGAACAATAACATTTACACATAAACAACTCGTTTGCTATTTGGGAAATTAGAAGTTATTTTTCCTTTAAGGACTTTTAATCAATCTCAAAGCAAATGCTTCTGTTATACACCCAGGGAATTCTGGTATAATCTTGCCATTGCATTTGTTTATTCCAACAGGAGATTATATTTAAATCGTCTCACTCGAGTTTGTTTTGCTTCCTCTCATCAGACCGCCCAGGCCTGGTGAACGTGATGCACATCGAGCGGATGCAGGAGAGCATTGTGCAGGTGCTTCAGCTCCATCTGCTGGCCAATCACCCCGACGACTCTTTCCTCTTCCCCAAGATGCTGCAGAAACTGGCCGACCTCCGGCAGCTGGTCACTGAGCACGCTCAGCTAGTACAAGAGATTAAAAAGACAGAGGACACGTCCCTGCACCCGCTCCTGCAGGAGATCTACAGAGACATGTACTGAGGGGTTGTGGAGGAAGAATAACCAGGAGAGGCACTCTACAAATCATCTCCTTTTTTCAGGGACAGAAGAAGAAGAGTCCTCCATAAGCCAGGTTGAACCACTTAAACCCCCATAATGCAGCAGGAGTAACCTTTGGATTCAAGACGCTAATTACATTACATGTTACTTGTTAGAGGCTTTTATCCAAAGTGACTTACATACTCAATACTGTGGGCAATCCCCACAGGAGCAATTTGGGGTGAAGTGTCTTGCCCAGGGACACAACGACATGCTGACTGCAGTGGGGTTTGAACCTGTGCTTCCCCTGATCCGAACACCAATGCACTGCGCCACACGCCTCCCACTGATGATTCTCTTGATTTGACAAAGTGCTCCTCGCTCCATTGTGTGGCGCTTCATTAGCAGAGAAGATGTGATGTACAGCTGATTGAGCCCCTATCTAGAAACCAGTGTATGCTATCTCTGACCAAACCCTCAATGCTGATTTGAAGTATTTGAGGTGATCTCCTTGGTTATCCCAATCCTAAACCCTTAACAAAGCCCTAAAATGAGGAAAGAAAGTGAACTTGATAGTCACCACTTCAGCAGTATGCTTGAAATCAGATTTGTATACTGATGTCAAAGAGCCATATACCTTCACAGCTAACAACACCCAAATGACCTTATTGGGCAGCAACACTAAGGCAGTATCAACACAGTGTTCAAGCAAGGCAGCTTCTGCCAAATCGGATGTCAATAAAGGTTGGTGATGGTTATCCATGCACCTGCTTCCACCATTACTCTTCACCTGTTTTATACCCTGAGACACACGTGCTGCTCCTGAAAATAAGCATGTATTTGTACTGTAAGCCATACTGTGTTTGTAATGATACTGGAAATGTTTTGGAAATGCATATTCTTTTCACTTCCTCACAAGACATTGTCAAGACTTGGTTTGGAACTTCATCACATATTACAATCTTAGAACTGGCCAAAGAAACTACCTAAAAACAGATTTCATAGAAATGTATTGATCTGATTTTTTATTTCTGAAGCAGTAAAGCCCCGTCCCTCATTAATAAGCGTATTGTTTTGTTTCTCTACTTCTCATTGTAGTCTTTCTGCCTTTCACTGGCTGTGTTTGGTCCTCATAACATATGCACTTGGTTAGGAAGCACATGTTCTATATTATTGCAAAGAAAAAGCACTATACCTTTTTAATTTAAAGGTTTTGTTTAGCTCATGCAGTTTCTCTGGCAAACTGTAGGCAAGACAAACACAGGCATGTTGCCGTCTGCACTTATTCAATTATGTACGTAAGATAAATGGCTTGAAGATTAGACTTTCTTTTAGCAACACAGGTGATTGGTGAAGGATGAAGACCAAATACATTTCCAGAAGATGTTTTTTCTCTATCTATGGCGATAACGGTGCCTATAGAGGCCAATCCTTTATGTTGTTGAAATATTGCCTTCGCTACATGCTACATAAAGACCTACAGTAATATATAAATGTAAATCTTATCCAAACAAAATCTACTAAAATCATGAAATTATTGAAATTCAATCACCAGAAATGGACCTTGTGCTTATAATTACATCACATTGTATACACAGAGTGTATTGTACATAGTGAAATGTTCTGCTCTCCCTGACCCATGAGGCATACAAGGTACTAATGATGATCAACTTTTGTATTCCTCTGTTTGGTAAATACTTTTAAATGTTTGAAATTTTAATGTAGTTATGTACTGTATGTTTTTTTTGCTTAAATGCTACATACTTGTGTTTTAATTGAATTGGATCATATTTTTATACTAAAGTATATATGTATGACTAAATCAGATAATTATGTATTTGACGATTGACGAGTGCAGTGTAGATAGACTTAAAGGTAACAGGGCAACTGGTAATCCGAGTATACATAGATCTGAATCCCGTTGGGGACATTCCTTTTGTTAATTGCTATTTTTTAGATAGAAAACCATCAAAGCTGCAGTATGCATTCAGTTCATTTCAACTGTATTTCATTTATTTGTTGAATTAAGCTCTTATGATTTGAAGTGAAAGCATACGTGGGCTGTGCAGGGCTGTAATAGCTCACAGCAGTGGATTCAAACTTGACCTCCATGACCTTTTATCATTTGAAAAATCAAACTACAGCCCAGCACTGATCAGACAGTATTGGTCTCCTCTTTTTATACTGTGTTCTCAGGTTGTGTAATATATATTCACGGAAAGTTATCATCAGAATTCCTCCATAGTTGCCTCCTGTTGTTGAACAAACCATCTATTTGTTTTATCACATCACATCTCTGTGGATTATATAGAGAATGCAGTCATAGTTTGCAACACCTCACATGATTTTACAGTAAAGAAGATGCAGTATGTACTGTTTAATAATCCTGTTTGTCACACTTTTTGTCTGACTTTCCTCTCCTCCCTCGCTGCTATATTCTACTAACTCACCAAACATTTCTTATGCCATGAGTAGATTACTGACTTTTAAACTGCCTCTACTTACTTCGTATACCTTCTCACAGAATGTCAGTCCCATATGCAGAATTTATTCAATGCAGCTCGGTTTTTTTCCCTCGCAAGATTTTCGGGAGTTGGAGTTCCCAGTAACGCATTGGGATAAACCACAAACACTCTGTGCCTTAGCGTGTGCCTATGCCATGAAACACTAGAGATTCAGATAGCACACACACTTTTACAGTGTTTATGTCATCAGCTACATGTAGAATGAATGTTTGAATCACAATAGAGCCACGCAGACAGGAAATTGTCACAGGAGATTAAGGAAAATATCCTACACAGAGACAGAAGTGCTATTGAAGCTTCATTACGGTACAAAAAAAGGAGAAAAGCAAAATGGTTGAAACGCTAGAGCCCTAGAGGAAAAGTCGTGTAAATATTGATGTCTGCTTCCCCTTAGGAATGTTTATTTTGTGTTGAATTGACAAGGGACTTTTTTACTTGTATCAGAGAAACAGTCTTCCTTTGTTGAACTAGTGCAGGACATAGAAAGAAACTGTTTTTCCTTCTCTATCTTTCTGAAAGGAGATCTTAGTGCTCCGCCTTACAGCACACACACAAACACCCCCAACAAATATTGATTGATAATGAAATTAATTTTACTTTCGAAACCTGACAGAACAATTTACCAGAGGGCAGCAGTCATAGGAATTAGGTTTTTGATTTTTTTTTCCTTCCTGGATTTAATGGAGTTTGTTTTTGTGGCTATAGTGTCATGCAAAGAGACAACAGAGAGTGTCTTTGGATGTGTTGTTAATGTGTAATGTGGCTTGGTAAAAATGCTGTAAATGTTTGATGAATGTATATCTAGTCATTTAAATAATGGAACAAGTTGACATTGAATGGATTTTAAAATAAAATTATTTTTAAATCCACTACATTTTGTTTGTTTGATTTGAAAAAAATGTAAACGTTTTATTACATTCCCCCTTTCCCCCTCTATATTAGGTTTATACAGTACCATTGTGAGCTGAACATGTCTCGAGTCAAAGGTACTTTATTTTCAAAACACTAGTTATATTATAGACTTAACTATAAGCTGGTCACCTAGACCTGATGCAAGTTGCCTTCTTTTGGTGTACATTTAAACCTGCAACTATAATGTATTTTCTTTGTAAAATTGAGTGAACAATAATGTGCACGTACTGCTTTTTGCTTTAATGTCCATGGACAGTAGAAATTATTGAAACAAATATGAAGGTAGGGTAAGGCACACTAGCCTGCTCCCAAAAGCTGTGGGGGAATTTTTGTAAATACATTTATGTTTAGGAATACGCACCACTAAAATTACACTTAAACTAATACGAAAACTAGTTATACAAGATGCAAATGTACTACATCTCTTTAAATAATTTGTTTAGGTGGTGCTGACAATAGGCCTAAACGAACGAAGAAATGGATCATCTTTGCCCCTGGACCCCTTAGCTGCTTTTAGGCCCTTAGAGATCTGCCCCAGCCCAGATAATGCTTAGTTTTCATTTCACTGCATGCATATAGTAATTTAAGTACATGCATGTTTTCATTGTGCTTCAGCACCCGTGCATTAGAGGCGCTATACTCAAAACAAACTCCTCGTGACTCTCAGCTCCTCCTCCGTGTTCTTGACACAAGAGTCCAACATGGCAGCGTCCATGGCAGGAACCTGCCGTAATGTATCGCTGCATGGATCCTTTATTCTACAAAGGCGAACACGTCTTTACCTCACACTCAAATCTAAGTTGCACTGCACTTCTCCTGCACATAACGGGCTGCTATTTACTCTAAATAAACGCGGTATTCTGAAGAACTCTTTCCCAGAAGACGCAGCTCAGGACCGACTTCCTCGGCTGCTCCAGTCCGGGGCTCAGACTGTGTATTGCGGCTTTGACCCCACGGCCGACAGCCTCCATGTGGGCAACTTGCTCGCTATCATCGGCCTGCTGCACTTCCGCAGCGCCGGGCACCATGTCCTCGCTGTGCTCGGAGGGGCCACGGCACAAATCGGAGACCCAAGCGGGAAAACGAGCGAGAGGGAGCGGATGTCTGCGGAGGTTGTGGAGGAGAACACCCGCAGCATCCGGGAGAGTATCCAGAGGATTTTCACCAACCACGAAGTGCACTTTCAGGACAATTCCAAGAAGCTGGGCACGGTGACTGTATTAAATAACCTGCACTGGTACAAGGACTGGAGCGTGGTGGGCTTCCTGTCGGAGGCCGGGAGGCACCTCCGGATGGGCACCATGCTGAGCCGCCACAGCGTGCAGACCCGGCTGAAGAGCCCGGACGGGATGAGCCTCACGGAGTTCACCTACCAGATGTTCCAGGCTTATGACTTCCACCACCTCAACCAGATATACGGCTGCAAGATCCAGCTGGGGGGCTCCGACCAGCTGGGCAACTTGATGTCTGGACATGAGTACATTCACAAGTAAAGGGCCCTTTCTAATTAAATAATAGTAAAAGTTATTGCAATGTCTCTGCTTTGAGTGCTCAGAGTAGGGCTGGGTAATAGCAACATTGTCACGTTTTAGCGGTTACTATTGCTGCTTTAACAAAATATTTACACAATGAACATTTATATAAATAATTAGTAATGTGGCTTTATTGCCCAAGTGGGTAAATAATTGTAAAGCTACTACAGCTACATTCAGAAAAATACTCACTGTAAAGCAGTCTTTAAACCAAGACAAATAAAACGCTTCTTCACAATATACAAAATCTAAGTCGATATCTGGGCTCATATTACTATATTTAATAATAATAATAATGCATTTTATTTATGGGCGCCTTTCAAAGCTCTCAAGGGCACCTTACAGAGCATAATTAAAAACAAGCAAACAGTAATTCAAGACTTAAAAACAACAATCAGTTTAGAAGAATTAAGATATTGAATACGCCAGTTTAAAAAGGTGGGTTTTCAGCCAGGATTTGAAGGTTGAGTGAGTCCATATTGCGGATGTCTTGTGGGAGAGAGTTCCAGAGACGGGGGGCAGAGTGGCTGAAGGCTCTTGTCCCCATGGTGGTCAGAAGATACAGTGAGTTGGAAGGCAGAGGAGTATCGGAGGGCACGAGAGGGAGTGTAGATGTGAAGGAGTTCAGAGAGATATTGAGGTGCAAGAGTGTGAAGGGCCTTGAAGGTGAGGAGCAACATTTTAAAATCGATGCGGTATTTAACGGGGAGCCAATGAAGTTGTTGAAGAACTGGAGTGATATGATCAATGGAAGGAGTTCTGGTAATGATACGGGCGTCCAAAATATTTATATAATATAGATATATTGGCTAGCCCTTGGTCAGGTCAGGAACTTATGAACCGAATGTGGTCTTTTGTTAATTAGAAACAATTTATGATTTCTAACTTCTGAACTAAATACAAATCTGTAAGATTCAATTTGGAGGCACTGAGCAGCTGGACAATTTCATGTAACATCTCACCAGGAAATCCTTTCTAACTATAGGCCAATGTTTTTGTCTTTGTTCGCCACAATTGGATTGAAATCAAACAACATTTTGAAAACACAACATGATCCTCACTGTTTGATTCCAGTCTGAAATGTGTTTTTTTCTCTCTGCAGAGTGAGCGGTGAGGAGGTGTACGGCCTGACCCTCCCTCTGGTGACCAGCACTGTGGGGGACAAGCTGGGGAAGACCGCCGGCAACGCAGTGTGGCTCAACAGAAACAAGACGTCTCCCTTCGAACTCTACCAGTTCTTAGTCAGGCAGCCAGACGCCATCGTGAAACAGTAGGTTAAGATGAGGCCTGTTGCACAGTGGTGGAAGGAGCAATATGTTCCACTTAAATACAGTACGTTGTTTTGGCTTATGAATATTTAGCTTTGTTATTGCAGTTACCTGAAGCTGTTCACCTTCCTGCCTCTGGCGGAGGTGGAGAGGGTGATGGAGCAGCAGAGAGTGGATCCAGAGAAACGCCTCGCACATAAACGTCTGGCCGCAGAGGTGACCAAACTAGTGCATGGGAAGGAAGGCCTCGAGAGTGCAAAGAGGTGAGAACACGCTATATGTGCTTTTCCTGTATTTGGTATTTAATGCTCTTTTATTTATGCTACTTTCTACATTCTTATATAATTCACTGCATTTTGCCATATTGTCATATTTTCATTGTCCTAAGTGTTTTAGTTTTTAAGGTTCTTTGTTTATTTAAATGTATATTTAGTGTAAATACCTGTCTTAAGTATTCTTTTTTTTAATGCTAAATAATTTCTTAAAAATACTTATTTTTTATTATCCTTATACATTTATTTTTGTACCTACTATTGCAACTTATTTTCTCAGATTGTTTATGTTCGCACAACCAGATACCAAATCAAATCCCTTGTATGTGTAAACGTACCTGGCAATAAACTTCATTCTGGTTCTGATACTTTCTTTGAATTGGGTTTAAGGGAGCGGCAACTCATTCAGTTTGAGAATAAAAGGGTATAACTGAATGATCTCCACTAAAGTCACTCTTCTGTGATTGCCCCATGACCTCTGACCTCCGTGCTTAGGGGGTAATCCTCAGACAAGAAAAGTTATATTGTATATTCTTTTTCCAGATGTACAAACGCACTGTACCACAGCAGCGTGCAGGCTTTGGAGGAAATGAGTGACGAGGAGCTTCAGGAGCTCTTCAGGGAGGCTCCCTTCCACGAGCTGCTGTTGGAGCCGGGAACCACGGTCGTAGACGCCTGTCGCAGCATCAACGCCATCCCAGAGGGACCCAGAGGGTAGGTTGTCCGGTTTCAAATCAATAGTCCGAAAGCTATCTGATATCATAATCTGGAGCTTAAATCATCTCACAATATTTTGGGGTCAGCTCTGGTTGAGGAAAGCGACTATAGCACAGTGTTTGGTTAAAGGTCCAGTTTGTAGGATTAAGCTGCACTTAAGAGTGAGGGTTTCAGAAAGCAACCAACTAAACAACTTTCCCTTTCAAGCATGTAGAGAACTACAGAGACGTTCTGGGGCCTCATTTATAAAGGGATATACGCTCAAAAAATGGCGTACGCCAGTTTCTACGCAATGTTTGCGATTTATAAAATACTAACTTGACGGGAAAATGTGCGGTCCTCCACGCAAACTCTAACCCATGCGTACGCACTAAGCACAAAAACGGGAGAGACGAGAAACTGTGACACCGTTGGCAGAAGGAAGAATGGAAAGAAATATGTAGAAATAATACCATAAATAAAATGTTACCTCTCATTTATCATATATGAAGAATTTATTTTCAAACATCCCGCAACATCTTGCAGGAAACAGTGTCTGAGGGCATGTTCATTTACTAAAGAATTTTTGGACGGACACTATAATTTACAGTTTTTTTACTATGTTCAATCTGAATTTTCTTTCAAATTAAAAACATCTATATTGATTCTGACTTTTCTACATCCAACTCACAGGTTTATCATTACTTTGAGAACAAAGATTATTAATGTAACCCTTTTAGAAGGGAAGATATGGTCATTTGTTCTGGGAATGTCATTTAAGAGCCTGAGACCTGAAAAACAGGCTCAGGGCTAAACTGATTAAAGCCAATCTTAAAATGATTAAACAAACGCCTGTTTGAGACTCCTCAGTGCACACAAAAACATAACTTGGAGAAATAAATAAATATGGATATGTTATTTAAAACCACCTTGAATGTGTTATGAAATGTTGTCTAATGAATGATGCGGTAAGCAGGAGGACAGAATTACGTCTAAACTGATGCCGTTTTGCATTTCTATAGGTTGTAGATACGAGCATGGTTTTATATACTATCACGTTTAATCGTGTTTTATGCCGTTTGCCAAGACTTGATAAGTCGCTCGTAAAACACAGGAGGTATGGAAACTAAGAACACCATATGTGGTCAATTGTACAGTTGTAACACAACACATTGGTTGTATTTCCTTCAACTGGTGGATTATGGATATATAGTTGCTGATCGAAAGCTGGAACACAAACTACCAAATACAAAACATAATTCAGATCCAGTCGTCATGACTCCACTCCGGAGGGATTCCCCATCATTTCTTACAGTTTCTCATCAAGGGGGGGTCTCCTGTCCCTGTATTTTGGTGACGATCCGACCTCCATGCTGCTACTCTGGTTCAAACTGCATCCACCAAACAATATGATTTATTTCGACCTCCCCAAAATAACCAAAATCTGACACGGTGTCAGATGTCTTTTTTAGCTGTTCTGTCGTTATTTCCTGCGATCTTCTTCATGCAGTCAGTCAGAATGAATGGGCGTTTCTTTGACTATTTATAGGCAAATATGGGCGTTACATGGAGCCCGCAAAAGCTGCACCGCCTTTCGAGTCGATTGTGATTTATAAAGGGAAACCGACGTACCGGCGTATGGCACTTCCTACGCCGGTACGCAATGTTTGGTGAATCGGAAAATGTCGGAACATTTCTGTACCTATTTTTTTGCTTTGTACTACGTAAGCAACCTTCCCACGTGAATCCTACGCACGGCGTTATAAATGAGGCCCCTGGAGTTAATTGCTTAACTCTATGATCAACAGTACCAACTACGATCTTTAAAAAAAATGTAGGCAACACAATTTCTTCAATCGTCAAAATGCACCTTATTGTCTAAGACTATATAATGGAATACTTTACTATGACTTTCAGCATGCTATATTCAAACTAAATATATACAATTAATACATACATATATAAATGATGTGAAACAAAGAAGAGCATCACTTATTATCTAACGTAAACTAACTGACTGTTTTAATTGTTTGTGTGCAGGTATCAAATGGTTTTGGCGGGAGCCGTGTCGATCAACCACATGTGTGCGGACAAACCAGAGCAGGTGCTGATCCCCAAACTCCATATCTTATCAAATGGACTTTCCTTGCTCAAAGTGGGCAAGAAGAACTTCTACATCATCAAGTGGCTCAGTCTCTGAGGCCGTGACGCTGCTCTCACACAGGACCAGTTTGACCTTACCTTTGATGGACTGATTGGGAAGGTAGGCGACTCTACCTCTGCAAGATCAGTCATGATGTGGATGGATTCATATTTTGGGACATTCTTATTTTTTTTGGCTTGAAACCTTGAGTTAGGCCAATTATTGTCATAAATATGTACAGACATATCTAAAGCTATGGTATTAAAAAGCGTTTGATATAAAGATTGTGGCCTGCTGACTTTCTACTGCTGCTAAAGAGATTTTGGAAAGTGAACACTAGAGGGCAGCATTGTCCAAGTCATAATGGTGATATTACCCACAGCTGCGCTTCTTCCCCTGCTGCGACCCAACAGGTAATTAATAGCTCACGGTAAAAATGTAAGTTGCATAATTTCTCGCAAACAGTTTATAGTTCTATTGTAGGCTTATCTTGTTTTTTCAGCTTTATGTGAACATGAGGTTCACATGTCTCTTATTGTGGCTGATCTTTCTGTCTTACTGGTCGAAGGTGTAAACTGTAGCACAAAGAAAAGAATGAGGATTTGGATAAATTCCCCAAAAAACACACCTAGTTTGAATTTTGTTTTGAGAATCCAAACATTTGAGAATTATATTATTTAAAAAATAAAAAAATGTCAAGGGTTTGCCATTTCCTTTTCCCCTGCAGTACAGTTTTCGCTGTGGTGTAAATAACTCGTACTATTAGCATGCAGGGCCTTTGCCTGTCGTCCTTTGTTTTTTTTCTTGCCTTTGCAGACTATTGAATTGGAAAAATATTTTCGAGGCTCTCTAGTTCTTGTACATCTGTTCTTCACTTTTCTCCTGGGGGCCGGTGGAGATGAGGACGGACTCTGGTGTGTGCTGACCTTGACTTACCTCTCAGCTCCAGAGAATTGGTGGGAATACCATATCATAAGGATACCCAGTTTGCAGATTTAGTTTATACATGCTGGACATTGTTGGATTGTTCGTGGATGGATGGGGGGGGGTTATACCTTCCTCAACAGAGACCACTACACCTTAGCTTTCCAGAATCAGTTATATCTCTCTCTATATATAATTTTTTTTCTGATTTTATATGTATTTAAGATATTTTAAAAATGTATTACAGTTTAATTAAAGAAATTAGGCCTTAGATGTATGAAAGAAATAAGGTAATTTAAATTGAAAAACAAAGTTGTCATATCATGTCTAAAACTGTTCACTGTACAATTGAAAATTCCATTGTGCTATATTATGTAAATATTTAAATCTAAGCCAAAGTCAGCTTTTAGAATTTGTTCTCATTTGGTCACTTGCATAGAAAACATGTTAACTGATGAACAACTATTCTTATTGGTCCAAAAGGCAAATGCAACGTGTATTTTTTTAAGAGAGTGTCAAATGTTTAATTTAGAGGTTATGTTGCAACTGTTTTCACCGTAACAATTTATTTTAAACATATTTTTCAAAACCGTCTTAAGTGTGGAGATGAGAACAACGTTGATTTCGGTGTAGCATCCAGACGTGCTGAACGTTAGAGCCTGGTGCAACTAGCTGTTCCCCCTTAAGAGAGGGGGCGGGCTTAAGCGCCTCGACCAATGAGCGACCTTCTTTGCGTTTAAATAGCTCTGTTTGTCAATCTTTTTTTTTTCCTCCCCCTTTAGTCAATCTCCACTCAGATCCCAAGTACATCTCTCAATCGCCATATTGGGTACTGAGGTTCGTCCACAGTTCCTCTCACTACGGGATCAGACTGACCGAGAGGCTTCAGTTCCTGGGCACTTTGTTTTGATGAACCGTGGAGACTACTTTCGGCTTGAAAACACCGCGACCGTTACCGTTTCCAGCCCGACGAATGCATGGCATAAGTCGTTTTACGCTTGTTTTGGAGCCTGTTCAACCTACGAGGAAATACCCGTTGTTTTTGAGTGTGTTGTGAAAACTGTACGGCTATTTAAAAAAAAAAAAATAGTCTTTCTTTTGGGGGAAAATGTCAGATGTTCGACTATCAAACGGGAGCCCGACGCTGGAGCGGACGGACTCCCGGGTGTCGGATCACCCGAAACCGTCCGCCTGCAGAAGCCTCTTCGGCTCGCTGGATCACGAAGAGTTAAAGAGGGATTTAAAGGGACACTTGCGGGAGATGGAAGAGGCTGCCACCGCCAAGTGGGGCTTCGACTTCTCTAATCACACGCCGCTGTCTCACGGCAGGCTTGAGTGGGAGGTAGTGGATAGCAGAGACGTGCCGAGTTTCTACAACCGGCAGCCGCGGAGGGAGAAGAGCGTCTGCTCCGCCGGGAATAATGTGGATCTAAACGGGAACCATCACTGTGTTGTGATGCCCGAAGACACGAACAGGGCGGACGGGCAGATGGAGTGCACGGAGCAGTGCACCGGGCTGAGGAAAAGACCTGCATGCCACGGTACTTAATTTGCACCAAAATTACTCATATTTTCACCGCTGTGTGTTAAATTAGCAGGTAGTCCGGCTGGTGCTTAGGTTATGCAACAGATCGATCACAGTGGGGTATGTCGCCCATCAGGCTTAAAAGCACTAGGGAATTTTTTTTGTATTATCTTATAAAATGCAGCATCATGGGAAATGGTGGGCTGGCATGCAGAAGTTCCGTTACATTGGACATCATTTAATTTTTTTATGCGTTTTCAGTAGTTTTCACTGACTTTTCCTTTTGCCTTTGCAGAGCCCTCGGCCCAGAATAAGAGGTCACACAGCAGCTCAGAGGAGGTTACTTGTCCAAGTCTGAGCCACTCGACAGAAAAAACACCCAGAAAAACCAGTCCCAAGAGGCAAACGTGAAGACCAGAAACGGTAAGAATTACATTTTATGCAACCTAAACATTGGGCTTCTCCATGATGTAACAATAGTTGGTTCTTTATGAGCGTCAGTGGAGACAATTAAGACCAACGTAGCATCCCCCTCTTCCAGCTGTTTGTCTCGAAAGCCAGAAGTAAATGAAAGAAAACGCTGTGAAAATTGTATTTTTTTATGGAATACGCTGTTTTTCCTTAATGCAAGTTATTTTGCATTTAGATGGAATAATATTCACATTTGGATTTAAGCAAGTGTGCAGCTTTGACATGCAACGTACTGTCAGGCTCCTCCTTTCATATAGTAGGCTAGTAATAGTGTGTTGGTGTGAGTAAAAGTGGTTACGGCAGCAGGTAGACTTTCAGTTGTATTTCTGCACTCAAAGCTCTTTCGATTTACTAATCAATGCAAGACGGGTTCTGAGTAAGACCAGGAAAGCCGTGGCTGCACATTTTCACCTCTTTACTACAAGCTGTGCGAGCCTGAGTCTCCCTCTGAACTGTAAACAAGTGCTGAACAACAGTGTAGTAGTAACACGTCAGCAGCCACTGCCCTCGGCGCAGGGACGGGAAGGGGCTGGTCTCTGTGAGTGTATGTGTGAGTGCTGCACACACTTTGCACACTAATGTTACAACACACACACATCTGTCTCTGTCGTTAGAGAGTGTGCAGAAGAGCCGCGCAGCTCTGAAAACAAGTGCGCGTGTTGGTCACGGCAGAGGGAGGAGAGGCACGAGATATGTATTGTAGTGGCAGGATTGGAGTAGGCAAAGCAGAAGAGCAGTACAATACACCCAAGTCTCCTTTTGTAGTGTATTTTATATTTGAAAACTGGTGAAGTCTTTTTAAGGTAGCACTGAAATACAAAACATGTTTCTGATGAAGAAAATGAAACGCAATTTTTCTTTACATGCATGCTTTTTCCATTATGGTGGCAACCTTCTTAAAAATCCTATTCATTACTAAGCTAGAAGACAGTGCAAGTGCTGATCTGTAATCACACCTGTTATTTTTAAACCTGTAAGATATTTGCATAAAGTCAAATTGATGAGCAAACAGAAAAATTGCATTAATTCAGCCAATGGAAATTGTATTGCATTTACGTCTTCTTTATGGATACTGTTTTGTTGCTTTAAAGTTATACCTCCAGCAAATAGAAAAGCTCCATGTTTTTTTCTTTCTATAAAACTGCCCTGTTCTCTCAATTCTCACTCATGTGCAAAGGTTTTCTGCAAGTGTTGCATGAAGCAGTTTGTCTCGACCGTACAGCCTCTTACTTTTCTCTTATTCAATGTTCCCCACAGAGCCGAAGATGTATTTCCCCTTTGACGTGGGAAACCTCAGTGTTGGCCGACTTTGGAAGAGGAACTACACAGCATCAGAAACATATCAGCTCTCCAGAAGACGGGGGAGGACGCTGTTGAAGCACTGAATAGAAACACTAAAGTTGTGGCACTCAATTAAAAAAAGTTACTGCCTCTAAAAGCAGTCAATGTAGCAGTGTGCAATTAGGTTTGATTTCCTTTTTTGCACCTTTTTTTTTTTACTACCTGTGTGTAAATAAATATACATATTATATTATATTTCTCTCCATATGTAGCACATAAGAAAACATCATGATTTGAACACAAATCCTTTATGTAAAAAGGTGTGAATTTTGATTTGACTTGAAGAATTGCAGTGTAGTTTGATAACGTGTTTCCAAAATGCTGTTATATTTTTTTTGTTATTTTATTTTCTGAAAAGCGGTGTGACTTGGACAAAGTCCCTAATTGCTACAACTTAAAGAAAATCATGGATTCTTATCAGTGTATCTTCACTCCGTCATCTTCCTAACTCAGCTGTGAAGAACGGTACACATGTAGCTCATTGTTTTGTATTTGTCCTCACTCTGGTCACTTCAGTGTCACGCGGTGCAGAGTCTCATAGTATCCATTTCCCCTGGAAAACAACACAGGAAAAAAAATGTAATGTGTCTTAGGACTTCCTTATGATCACCCCATTATTTATTTTGTGAACGGTGCTTTTAGCATCAGTTAAATCCTGGAATATGACCTGTTTTCTCCTGCACACCTCAGCCACATTGTAATGGTGTTTGATTTATTGAGGTACTCGGATATTGAAGGACAAAGACCGTACCGAGAGGATGACTTTGCAACACAAGCTGTGCACACTGCACAGCTTGTGTTGTAAAGTCATCCTCTCCCCAACAATATATTTGACTCTTGCTTCATCAGCCTTAATGCTCTTCAGAGAGGAGGTTTGAATGTCCTACAATACCAAATACATGGTTGCTTCAGCATGGTTAGTACAGCCTGTACCTTAATCGACTTCACATTTTTTTGTGATAACTTGTACTTCAATTTTCATTTGTAATTATTTCACCAATGTTGTTAGCCTGCTGAGGATGCCAATGTGAGCGTCTAAAAGCTTCCCTTATTTGCCTAAAGTGTGGGTTATATGCAAAGAGACCAGTGTACACCTGGATAGAGCACAGCTCGTATCTGAAATGCAGTCACCATGCCTGTGTAAATCTTTGCAATGTACCTTTTGTACATAATTTTGTAAAAACACTGAGAAATTATACTAACTTATTTATGTCAAGCTTTTTTTTATGTAGAATAAAAATGGGTTTTTGATTACGGTTATCCAAAGTGGCATTTACTTTATTATATTTGTCTTATTTTGTAAAAGCATATTTTTGGTAGTTTTGTTTTCTTATCAATAAGGTTGCAAACTGAGCCTGATAAAATATTTGATGTGCATTTTGTAATGTGTGGTTATAAAATGTGTTGCAATCAATTAAAAGAGAAAATTAAATCTGACTTGTTGCTTTTTACACTTGGTGTAAATACACCCAGGAATGCGTACACACACTGTTTGGTTTTATCTTTTAAACCTTCTTATTCCCCAAACCTAATAAAATAACTGCAGAATATTTAAAAACAACCTTTTATCACTGTTAAAGTCCAAAACACACTTTTGAAAGGTCTTGCAGGCATCCTGATGAATGTAATGACACTCCCTAATATGAATCCACAAGCGTTTTTGTGCTGACTGATGATTGACACTTTGGTCATCCAATGAAAAGGAGTGTGGAAAGCAGACCACTTGTTGCAGCCAGTCACATTCACTAATTTATCATGGGAATGGCTTTCATGGAAAAAAAGAATGTTAGTGCGTTTAGCTCAGAATACGATCCTAAACTGTTGGGGGAAATACGGCAACTATTTTATTTTTTTAGTAGCTTCAGTATTTCTGTCAGTGTGTGTTTTGGTATTTGTGTGTGTCTACACAAGTGAGTGTGTGAGAGAACAGTGTGTTTTCACTTATGATTCTCTTTGGTTTGTTTTAAACTATAGTACATGTTCATCTACATCTTACATAATTTCTGCTATTAATAAGGTTGTGACATTATTTATATTTTATTGGAAAAATACACATCTTTGCAACATGTGCTATGAGTAGTGTTGACACTGAATTCAACTTTGGAAGTGTATTTTTTGAAATCCTATTTTTCTTTTAAAATAATTCATGATTTACATCTCATAATATTATCTAATTTTATATTTTAAATGTTCGATAATTATTGATTATATTTTTTCCCAGGTATTTAGCGATGAGATCCTGTTTTGGATAAATTAAAATATTAAATGGTAGCCTACCGTAAAATAACCTTATAGTGTATGTGTATATATATATAGTTATTTTACGGTAGGCTAAGGCTACCATTTAATATTTTTAATTTATCCAATATATATATATTATAACCAATCAGAAAGCAAAGTGTTAACCTGCCAACACGCATGGGCAAAAGACAAACCCAACAGAGAATCTCCCCCTCACTGCCTAACCAAAATCTTACTAATCTCACCTAGTCTTCATGTGGCTTGGGTAATTACGCACTGGCACCCGGTGGAGTTGTGGAGCGACCTGCACGCAGGCAACACCACAAAATCACGCGGACGTGCCCCCGAGACAGCTGTCCGAAAACAGCTGACACTAACCACGTCGCCACAACACTATGAAAAAAACAAACAGACGCAACCCAAGGAGAAACGCCACTTATGCCTAGCGGGGAAAACTCTTTACAAAAGCGTTTCAAACAGCAACATCTTACCCTCTGATTGGCACACAAAACCTGACGCCATGTAAAACACTAAAGCTTCCTGAAACACAAAAGACATGATGTGTCCCCCAAATAGCAGCGCCAAGCCAGCACACAGCTGGATCACATCAACTGATCAGCTGCTCAATGACACCATGTGCTCTGAGCACTACACACACTTTTAACCACACTTTCTACAAATAACCCATAGGACGAGCCCCCATTTGTTCTGACCTGGCTCAAAAGGCCACAACAAAGAGACACACCATGTCCACGTTTAACAAAAATATATTTAAACAAAACATTAACATTAATTAAGTGCAAAACAAGTAAAGTATGAGGTGTGAATGTCAGTGGTATCAGTAGTGTAAATGCAGGGTGAGGATTGTATGGACATGTATGAGAGTGTTGAAGTGCACAAAGTGAAGCAAACTCATAGCATACTCAACAAAACCGGGGTGGGGAGACAGAGAGGAGCAGAGGCTTTAAATAACTGCGGGGCACCAGACCCAGGTGCCCTGCCTGAGTTACTACAATCAAGGCAATCAAGGCAATCAAGGATGCTGGATGCAGAACATACAGCCACACCCTCTCCAGATGAACCCACAGGGGCATCACATGACTTAAATGCTTCAAAACAACTCAATGTGTATTGTAATGAAACTTCTAATATTGTTTTATTTTACAAAAAACATATTGTCATTGTGAGTGATGTGTGGCAGCAGCAGAGCCCTAATCCGTGACTCGACGCTCTTTGACCCGAGGTAACTTTACTACACATGTGTCTGACTCTCTGTCATGGCACATCTTCTGCTGTAGAAACCAAATGATTGCTCTCACCGCACGGCATCTCCATGCTTCGTCCTCCTGCCACAGACACAGGAAGACAACTGCAGCAGTGTGTGTGTGTGTGGGGGGGGTCCAGTCCTGAAGTGTGCAGGTGGGTAACCTCAGCTCAGCCATCCACCCCCACTCTGAGCCCAGCCCATTGTCCCAGTGTGTGGGCTTTTGTGTGGAGGGCCATTGTGAGGGGCCAGGGCCGGCCACTGTTGTGTCTGGGGCTCCACTGCCCAGACAAAGGGCCCGTCTAGGAGCCTCCACCCTGCCCAAACAGAGGCTGACTGACTGACTGACTGACTGACTTGGTGGCTGACTTGGTGGCTGTTGGATTAACTGATTGATTGGCTGGAGTGTGTGTGTGTGTGTGTGTGTGTGTGTGTGTGTGTGTGTGTGTTTGTGTGTGTGTGTGTGTGTGTGTGTGTGTGTGTTTGTGTGTGTATGTGTCAGCCAATCATCAGTCCTCAAACTACACCATTGTTAACTGTTTTGAATATTTTGAACAAGAATAAGGAGCTCCTAATGCATATTTTGTGTAATAACAGGTTCTTGCATCTTTGCTTTTTAATGTAGTATTTTTAATGTTTTTATAACAATTAATATTATTATATTTTTAATTGATAAGGTATTTTTGAAAACATAAACACTAAATCGAAGCATATTGTTGTGGTGAGTGTGAAAATGTTGGCTGCCCATGGTTAAACATTTTGTTATCAAATGTGTAAAACTTCCCTCCAAAAATGCAGTTGCTGAGTGGTGTGTGTGTGGGTGTGTGTGTGTGTGTGTGTGTGTGTGTGTGTGTGTGTGTGTGTGTGTGTGTGTGTGTGTGTCATTTAGTTAGAGCATTGCAGAGGGCAAACTGGTTTCTTCTATTTAGTGAGACCCTTTACAGCAATGAGAGGTGTAAACAACCTTTTTTGAAACATGGGGATTTCTTATTTTGTATTTATTCATACAATGGGACATCATATCTCACCACACACACAGTGACAACATGTTCTTTTCTTTGTGAAATACACATTTAGAAAAAGGGTATAGCTTCTAGAAATGTTAGGCTTTGGCAGTCTTGTCAACAGCACCACTTAATCACATCTCTCTGTCCTGCGTACAACCTCTTGCCAGATAATGTCTCATCATGCCATGTAATTTCTCTCTAAAAGGCTCATCAGCACTGAGTCTTTTCGGAACAGCTCCTCGGAGACTATGTCTGCCGAAACTAAACTGTTACTTGTGAGCATTGCAAAAATGACCAAAGATAACAAGGTCAGTTATTCAAAAGGGCAGAGATAAGACTTCCCTGTGTGGCCACAATGATGCAACAGTATCTCTGCTTGCATAAGAAACACCTTTTCAGTTACAGCAGGAATGTCCCTGAAAGCATTCCTGCACGTGTAACAGTCCCACACGCCACCCAAACAAAACCACATTGAACTCGAGGAAATACCAGTAAGCCAGTCAATCAGAGGTGGAAAGCATCGCGGCGTGTTCCTCTCTGCCACATTTTGCATGGGCCAAGTATTCACACTTCCTTGCTATATCAACAGAAACAGGTTATCTTTTCCTGTTAACCGCCCCGACACTTAATAATGTCACAAGTTCCTCCCCATGTTTCCTGCCCAGGCCACAACCCACGTCATCCAGTTATTCCCTTGGCACCTCAGGCTCTGTGAGGCCAAAGCAAGTGCCCACAAACAAACACCTTACATCCCTCTCACTCTGTCTTTGTCTCTGTTTTGTATTCACAAACGTGCCCCTAAAAGCCTGTGAGCAGCAAATTCAATCTCAATAACTGTATTTCTGTTTTCTGAGTGTTTTTTTAATAAAAACATGCTTTTTATAAATGTCCCCACACTTTATTTAAAGTTGCAATACTTTCATATGCTATTTATGTCACTACATTTTACTTAAATTGCTGCTACACACTTTTGCTTTAACACACTGTAAATGTCCCCGCTGTGGGACTACTAAAGGAATTCTGATTCTGAAAAGCTGTATCAATACAAGAATACTATTTCATTGAATAGCAAATCTCTGACGTCGTTTTAGTTCCTCAAAAGTGTGATGTGTAAAGCGTGTGAGACAGTCTGGGGGTGAGTGACAGGCAGGGAGGAGCGGGGGGAGGAGAGGTTAGGGAGATACTGACAGATGACAGATGTGCAGATGTGGTGCAGGGAAGAAAGGAGGGGGGGGGGGGGGGATGCTCATTAAAGCAACGCACCTGCAGCCTATCAAAGAGCCTTTATCTTCTATCAAGGCAAATCTGCTCAAGCACGCAGCGCGAGACGTGCAAACAACAGTGCTGCACACTCACTCTGACTCACTCTTTCTTTATCTCCCTGTCCAGTGGACGGTACCTGGCCCAGTAATCCCGTCAGGAATGCTCAAGGATGCATTTGGCCGAGAAAAAGGGGCCGAGCTTCCAGCTGAAACATCTGTGCACGGCAGATATATAGACAGAGACCTTTTCTGTTCTTGGCAAGGCCCCTTTGATTGTCAATCTCAGTGTGATATCCTTTTACACGGCATCATGAATTCAATGATTAATCATCTTTAGCTGACACAAGGGACTCGTACTGTAGATCATTGACAAATACATCTCTACTGACAAACTATTTCTGATCTCTGACATCAAAATACATTCATCCTTTTATAAGGTCACAGAGTAGCCTACTTTATTTGTATCTGTACCGCATCTTGAAACTTCAAAAACTCCTTTGAAATGTGTATGTTTTCTTATGCAAAGTGTCTAAGAAAATGGATTTGATGTCAATAAGACTGTTTTTCTTTTAACAAACTAAGTGTTTTGTCTATAAGATATCAGAAAACGCTCAAAAAACGCCCATTTCATTTTCCCATAGTTATTCTAATTGCTTGCTTATGAATAATAAAGGCCATAATTAATACAAATAATACGAATAGAGGAAAAAAACAGACCAAAAAAACCCCTCACTAATTTGATCTGCTTTGGCGGAGGCTCCAACATACAACAGGAGGAACAGCGGAAACATTCTCCTGGATGAATGATTTCATTGGCAGAGGGGTTTCATGAGTGTGTGTGTGTGTGTGTGAACTGTGATACAGTTGAGAGTGTATTTGAGTATTGTGTTTAAGTCATCAATAGGCTTACAACTGCAAAGCCTCACATATTAATTTTAACCCATAAATCCTCTCTTGTAATGTGTAGCGGAGTCATTGGTGTGATGGAACATTTTGCATAATGTAGAGTGACTGTGTCGAAACTAGCAGAAGAGCTTTTCAACATAAATTATGGGTGTGTGAGGATGTGATGTGAATCTGACATGGCGCAAAATATTTCCCTATGATGCAACTTTTTCTAACATTTACAGAAGTTTATGTGGCATCAATTCCAGTCAGTCAAAATACATCTTACCACACTGACCACAGTATACATTAAATGACATCCCATCATTCGAGCCGGCCTACCATCATGTCTAAAACCAATGACAATAGAACACTTCTGGTCAAAATGACACAGGATGGAAAATTGTCTTCAGCGTTGTTTTGGATCGGTACCAGAAATGCATCAACTTTCCACTTTTCATGAGCAATAAAGTGGTCCACATTTCATACGAATATAACCCGTTTTCTCTCTTTCTTTTGGTCCTTCTGCTGCCCTCATCAGGAGGCTCGTGGGGCCTCTGGGCTGCAGGGTCTTTGGTTCTGGTGTTGAAAAGAGTCTTGCCATAAGAATGAGTGAACATGTTCTCCGATGCAGGACTTGATGAGAAAAGCAGACTCTTCACCATATGAAACCTACCTCTTCTGCACAGCCATGGATGTGGTCTATTGGCTTTCCAATATTCCATTTTTCATGCTGTTTTCAATTTTCACTCTCTGCAGATTATGCTGTTGCTGATTTTGGGATGACTTTCAGTGAAAATGGAACAGAGTAGGAAGGTATACAAATATGGAAAAAATTACTTTTCTTGTTCAGTTCAAAAATATCAACTGTAACTAATAGAATTGACCGAGGGTTATCAGGATTTTGATAGAAATCTGTGTCCACCGTAACTCCTCATCACCCATGAAACTCCCTTCACTTCCAAGAAACTGCGTACGTAGTAAGAAGTGTGTAATTGTGAAACCATATTGCTCAGAATTTCACGGCAAGTATTTCAAGTAATTCTTAGGCTCACTTCCCTTTTCTGATTAAAAATACGTTCAAAAGTCTAAACATAACACCAGACTGACATTCAAAGCCTGTACAGTATATCACTTCTGTGTTGTTTTGAAGTTACGGTCCCCCCCTCTCTATGTTACAGTAGCTCCGCGGTGCAGCTGTCCACCATGCCTAACATTCTGCCTCGGCGGGCCAAACCCCAGCGCACCACTGAAGTCCTTCCAGTTTTAAGCTAGGAATTCTCTCCCTGTCTGGGGGAAAAGTCCCCAATAATATGACCTATATAGGAAGCCCCCAGCTTGTACTACACCTCGTACCCCCCCCCCCTTAAAGCGTGCCCAGACCTAAACACATGTAACAACACATTAGCAGCAGTCTCACTTAGCATATCCAGCTCTGGGCTGGGTTCCTATGGCTGGCTGGACCCAGCTCTGACGGGTGTTTGGATCTGATGATCAGTGCTGGTTTTTGGGCTGTTGCTCTTGGATGCTGAGCTTTCCTCCGGTCACATCATAGGGCAGATCCACAGACATATGGCGGAGGGGAGATCTGGTAAGGCCAAAGGTCACAAGGGGTCAATCTGACCTCTTGGCCTCTGGTTGATTTATTATCCCATGGGGTGATGTCTCCCTGATCAGGCCGAACAGAGAAGGGGTCAAAGGGCGTACTGTATCTGTTGCCATCGTGAAAGGCCGCATAGAAAAACTATTTGGGGTAAGGAGACTGAAAACATAGCTCCTAAGGAGAGGAACCACTTCTACATTTCCCTTAACCACAGATATCAAGTTACTACTTAAAGTGGACCTATTATGCAATATTGGAAACATATATTGTAGGGCCATACCTATACAAAACATGTCTGTGAAGTTTTTTGCTTAAAATACCAAACAGTCAAGGCCGGATTAACCATTATGGGCAACATGGGCAAGTGCCCAGGGGCCCTTGAGCAAAGAGGGCCCTCAGTGACAAGATGCACAAGATGCCTCACTCATCATACATTGTTTTAAATGACACTCAATCTTCACCATAAATAACACAGCTTTTCTATAGGGTCAAATTAATATATTTTCTAAACCATCTCTGTACTGTAGGTCTCACTATGTATGCGCTCAACTTTATTACTACGCGGCGGAGGTGTATAGCCGTGGCAAGACACTTCACCCCAAATTGCTCCTGTGGGGATTGCCCACCTTATTGAGTATGTAAGTCGCTTTGGATAAAAGCGTCTAACAAGTGACATGTAATGTAATGTATCTTTGTCTTGTGATTTTTGACTGAAAGGTCAAAAGGCTAGACCTACTTTGGTTGAACTATGTGGCTGCGTTCCTGCTTTTGACAAATAGGTGTGCGATTTGACATGCCAGATTGACTGAACATTCAAAATATTGGTCATGTTGGTAGGATTGGGTAGGCGTGGTGTTACTTGTTGGTACGTGGGTTGGGGGGGGGGGAGGGGGCATGAGTGCTCAGTGCCCAGGGGCCCCTGGAGGTTCTAATCCGGCCCTGCAAAAACAGTTCACCCATTGTAGCCATGCCTCATACTGCTCATACCCCTTTTTCAGCCCTGTTAGAGAAACGCAGATTTTGGGTCCTTAGCTTGAAAAAAAAGAAAAGAGGAGGCGGAGCTAATGCCTGATCAGAATTCTACCAGAGATAAAGTTAAATTCTGCTGTGATAAAACGCCATCCTGTTCTAAACCACATCAAAGATTATTTCTGAAACAGTATGGAGCTCAAATGCTTTTTCTCTTGCGGGTTTATCACAAGGTGAGTTCCTTTTTTTATTTCCTGCTTTTTAAACACATGTGCTCTCCAGTACAGGTTAGCTCTGAGTGTTAGCGAGGTTTGCTAATGTAAACAAAGACGAGATTACGTCCAAAACACGTCAGGCATTGTTTCTGATAGCAACTTTCTGTGGGTCCGCCGCCGATTTGACGTCAGATCGGCAGCAAATCTGTATCCGCTCGTTGTACAGCCGTTTTTAAAAGATTTGGGAATGGAGGAAAAGAGAGAGAGTTTTATTTTCTGACGCTGCGTGAGTTCCCTGACGCACCGGGGACACATATTTATGTACAAAAGACATCACATCAATTGCATTTTGCATGATAGGTCCCCTTTAAGTAATGAGAGGGCTTAACAGTGATTTTAACATCCAAGAGGTGCAACATGAATAACAACTAAATCTTGTCCTTGGTAGACCTGCTTTCATACCAAACTGCTTAACACCATAATCATACAAATTACTTAAATACATTTTTTATATAACTTCTTTACTTCTGCCAATGACTCCATAACACAAACTGAAACTTCCTCCCGTTCAGTTCCTCTAAGCTGCGATTTTCTTTTGTTTGCACATTGCTGCTTGTGGGATCACAAGTGTGTGTTTATTGGGTGTTTTATGATGGTTTTCGAGCCAGAACAAGCCAATCAGAAGGAACTGTAACAGTCTTTTTAAAGCTTAAAGGCCAACAATGGGAATGTCAAATATTCTGTGATAAAGAGCAGCAGGGTAGGGCAGGGAGCTTGAAGCAACTGTCCTTCAGACAACTGCTGGCCTCAGCTATTTAGGGACACCTCCTGACAGAGTGGCTGGCATCAGCTGCTGCTGACAATGTTTGTCACAATCTTGGTGGATGTGGTGCACACACACATGCACACACACCTGTTGACTCATATCTGTTTCATATAGCACTGCTGGGCAGCTACATGCCTGGGCCTCCCTGGACAGATGGCCTCCAAACACCCCCATGGTGGGCAGGCCTCGCCTCACAGCTGAGCCTGTTTTCTTCTTTTTGTGGCCGGTGATATGAATTGTCCTCCAATACGTCATCGTCTTCTTCTGATGTCTTTTTTACTTTCAAGATGCGATATCCACTTGCAACAAAACATACTTTCTTTTACAATAATTATTAAGTGAAGACCTGTTATGTTCTATCAATAAAGTGCAGTTTTAAGAACATTCGGAAAGTAAATTGCCAATTCATGTATTTTTCAATCAACTATTGTGATGTGAATATTAGGAGTTGTGTCTTGAAGGTGTCGCATGAGCTGGATTGATGAAACTATGGCCCTACATACACAGAGCAACATAAGCTTTCTTTTAGCTTTGTTTAGCTGCCAGATGCCTTATTATGTTCAGCAGCTACTTTTTCATTGTGTGTGCTCTTTAGTGTTCAGCTGTTTTTTGGCAGTTGTTTCACTGAACACAGTTGCATGCTTAATCCGAAAACAATAACGATAACACATTTTTTAAACATCACATTCAGGACGTTTGAAGTCTTTACAGGCAAATGGTGGGTCCCATTGCATTAAGAGTTTAGCATTTTGTCAGCTGAATATTTTCCTTATTTTCTTTGTTTTATTTTGAAGATGTCATAATATTAGTCTGTTTTGTGTGATTTCTATCGTCTCCTGCTTCCAGCAGCATAATGAAGTGTTGTTCTATTCTGAGCGTGGCTCAGGTGGCAGGATGAAAGACGACATGGACGATGGGCAAAGCTCAGAGTCTAGCGTTTCATGACCTAGCATGAGTCCCTCCTCCGCAGAAGGCTCTGAGACTGCCAGATCTCACTGTCCAGTGTCTGTGACAGTGTGTCCCTTATATACTCTTTTTAACTGCTTCCTCAGATCCTCTTTTCGGTTGTGCTCCTGTGTACTTCTGAGATCAAACTGCCTTTTGAAGTGAGAGTCTCTCTTCTCTGTCTGCTCTTGAGATGAAAGAGGAGCACGGGGTGACATAGAGCGGGCTCTGCAGACGGAGGTAGCCATGGGGTCTCTCTTTCTTCCCTCTCTCCCTCTGGCTCTCCCTGCCAGAATCCCAGAGCAGTGATAGAAACCAGAGGAGGACAAAAGGCAGCGGAGCACTGCGGCCCTCCGGCCCCTGTGGTCTCTCTGGCTAATTGAAAATGTCTTTGCTCTCCTTTTTTCTCTCTCCTCCAGCTCACTCATGCTCCTGCCGTCCGCCTCTTGCCTCCCCTCCTTCTCACTCTTTTTCTCCCCTGCCTGTCCACCCCACCACTGGGGCTGACCCTCCCTCCCTCCCTCCCTCTCTCTCTCAGCTCTGGACCAGGCTGATCTTGGGACATCCTCAGTTTTTTTTGGCCTTTGAAGGCAAATATAATTGAGTGGTAATACGAGACCTCTTCTCTCTTTTCCTGTGCATGCCTCGCCCAATGGGTTATGGAATATTGAAGTTCAAAGTAGGTGCGGAGAACGTGTTGTTTTTTCTTTCTCTTTCCCCTTCCGTGATGATTTCAGTGTGAAAGGAGTTAAGTGAAATGAGGAGTTGAGGAGATTTGATTTGGATGGAAACTCCGGCCCTTACCTTGACCTTGCTCGGCTTGAGATTTGTACGAAAATGGCCCAAGAAAACTATATTACAGGTTTCCCCTTCCAACCAAAGCAAATGATGGAATAGATTAACTGGTAATCAAATTCCTCCCAAGCCAAGAGAGCAGGCCAGAGCATAATGAAATGGAGTTTTATTATTTACAGCAGGGCTACAGTGCAGAGGGTGTGCATGAATAGAATTTACAATCATTTCCATCCATCTCTCACAACAGGAGCCGCACTCTGTTTTTCTCATTGCTTCAAAAAGTCGACATGTTCCAGGTTGATCTTTCCACGTGATACTAAAACAGTACAATAAGGCAATGTTTCTATTTACAACTTTTAAAAAACTGTACAGGAGAATGGACAGGCGGATATGCATCAAGGTTTTTCACAAAATTAGTACCTTTACCTTTAAAATATAAACATTTTATTCAATGTAAGATACATAATAAATAATAACATTTTAAACAAACGCAATAATATGAAAATAGTAAATACTAGTGCAGAGAGAAGGCTTCTTCACTTTTGCCTTCCCTTGTTCACCCTCATTTTGTGTCTCTTTAGGAATGTGTATGCTATAATTGTAGGAGGCCTTTCATCCAGTAGCTACATAGTTGAGTTATTTTCTATTTTCTACTTCCTACATGCCTCGGAATTCTGTCAGATAAGTATGGGGACAGAGTGAGAGCATTGTCGTGTGCTCTCAGTAGTAGCTTGATGTTTCCAAACCTTTCACACAGAATTAGTGCGTCTGCTACTCAAAGCTTACTGTTTCAATTCTGCACATTTTCCAGTGTTTCTTTTCATTAGAAGCTGCCAGTGAGTAATCTCCCCTTACCAGGAATTCAGCACTTAATTAGCTCTGCAGAGAAAAAATAATCAGAGCTTTAATGGGGCAAATTTATTTCAAATTGCGCACAGCAGTGAGTGCCCCCTGAAGAGGGTAATGGAGGATATTAAGCAGGGTGGAGTGAGTCTTAGATTGAGATCGATATGCTCATGAAATCTTAGTGAAATGAGAGACCATGCCTTCACTCCGGACTGTAACGCAGGCCCTTTAACAGAGGTTTGGCTATTTTCATTAGCTTCGATGCAGCTGTAAATCAGCACCGCGTTAGCCGCCCAACACATTTTCTCTACTTCCATTTCTTTTATTCCAGCCTTCCGCTTCCTAACGCAGGGCAAAATCAACAGATAATCTGACCTTGCCTCCTCGTGTTATTCGATCACTACTAACAAACACGCGCCGCAGCCTAAGTACAGTTAGGCTAGATGGATATGTGGCTATGGAAATAGCCCTGTTGTGTACTGCGGGTGGATGGTGCCAAGATAATCAGAAGGATTTGAGGAATGCCTCTGCCATGGCCGGACTCTCAGTTTTTCTCTGTGTCTTTAGGGAACTCGAGTGCTTTGATTTCATTATGACTTCATTAGTGGGTTAGTTAGCTTTGGAATAACATTTGGAGTAGAGGAATGCAGCTCAGTGACAGACCACACATAAATGAACATTATCGGAGTAGTGTGATTATGAGCTAAGGTAGGATAATAAATTCATATAGCATGTCGCTGCTTGAGTCACTGTGTGCAGCAAGGGAAGACTAAGGGCCTTTATGGGGGTTTATAAGAGAAAGCTACATTTAGAAAACCAAACAGGAACCAAACAGGGCCAACCATAACAAGAAGAGAAGTTAGTTAGACTTCTTTATGAATCCCAATCTCTGTGTTGCTCCTGCCCTCATGTCCAAGAGGACAATTCAAGTTTGTTCTATTCTCAGTAGATAGTCAATGAGAAACTGTGCGATTCCAAATGGAAGAGAAAGTTTGTTGGAAGACTGAGTACCCTTATTATGTGCAGGTTGGCCCCCACATGTAGGGGCCTAGGCTATTTATGTAACTCCTTGTCCTTTAATTCTCCTTTGTTGACAACACCATCGTTCCCAGTGTGACCTTCACTGCGATATCAGAGGTCGTCGCCGTTACCCTTGCGGTTCTGGATGGTCACCCTGCGTATGGAGGGCGTGGACTTCAGCTCCGGCCTGGGCGGAAACTGCTGCACCAAGATCCGCAGGACTGAGTCCATTTTCCTCTCCATGTTGTGGACCTGGATTTAACAAAATGACACAAGGCAAACAGTTTACGTCAGCTGTGTGCCTCCACGAGAAACTCGCTCAACTTAAATACAGTGTAGACCTGTGTTATGAAACAAACAAACGAGGTCAGGGAGGCTGTGCTTTGTCTCTATCTGCCTCTTCAATATAGTTGCAGTCCCAATGACAGAGCAGTGCAGGGTATAATGACATGGTAGTCTGCCAGTCGCCGTCTACCTGCTAAAGCCACTCATTACAAAAGCTGTTGAGCCATATGATCCATTCAGTAGGCGGATAGACACACACACACACACACACACACACACACACACACACAACACACACACACACACACACACACACACACACACACACACACACACACACACACACACACACGCACACACACACACACACACACAGGCCGCTCTTGTTTACATGCATTGCCTACTGTAAACACAGGTGTGTCATTGAGCGGAGACATCTCTGACAGGGCGCAGCCGGCCTAACCATGATGTGAATACAGATGGATGGCTCCACCTTAGTTGTGGAGGTAAACAGAAGACAGACTGCCTGGTGACATTGAAACACAGAGAGGACATCTAATCGGGACACCAACACACAGTCACGTACACACTGAAAACCACGAAAAACACACACTTTTGTAACTTCAAAGAGATTTACATCTTCACAGCCTTGGCCTTCAGTTTACCTTTCTACTTATCCCCCCTCCTCAAAGTACTTAGAAAAGCAAGCACACACACACAAGCCCGCCCCGACACACACACTAACCAATATCTTTTGATGGCTCCAATGGCTTCAAGAAAGCAGGGAAAATGATAAAGATGGTGCTTCGTAAATCAAAGCCTAAACAACAGAGCACATCAAAGAGCCATAAGATCTCACGCACTGGGCAGGACAGACAGATTCAGACTCCTGTCTCTACTACACGCTGATAGCGAACAACTCCGGCCCAACTGCGGTATTTCTGGCAGGACACATTCAGATAGTTAACATCAATGGCATTTTCATAGGCTCAAGGCTGCGGCCCCTCTCTCTCCCCATCATTTAGTGTGTGTGCCTGATGGCCTAGACATTTTTACAGCAGAACGCGACATTTAGCAGCTATTATTGTTGTTGAAATATGAGTCATGAGAGCATGCATAAATCTGAAATATCCGTGTGTCACAGAAAAGAAAGTAACCACATCGCAGCTTGGCAATTATCATCATTTATAAATAACTGAGCAAAGTTATATAGGGGCCCATTTATGCTCCTTTTCAGGTTCATATGTTGTGCCTCTGCTGTGACATGTTTACAGAGTTTACCAGAGCCCAGTGTGCTCTGATTGGTTAGCTGGCTGGCTCTGTTGTGATTTGTCAACTGTTAGAGATGTCCCAAAAAGCATAATAGGACCCCTTTAAGATAATGTGAGGTCATATCCAAGTACACCGGTTGATTGAAAGACATGTCCATTACTTTGCCATAACTTGGTCAAAACTACCGTAAAACAGCATAATTTGCTTAATTTGGACACTTATTGCTAGGTTTCCTTATATTTCCATATCCACAGTGCTTTCCTCTGAGATTGTACCATGACCTAAATAGTTGTGCTAAGTAGACGAAGCACGCGCGGGGCCCGGATAAAGCTTAGGGAATAATAGGCTATCATAAACATGTTGGGCAGTAATCTACAGACTTATCAACATTCTCGTTGGAGCTTAAAATGGATCAGAAATTCCTCCCGCAGTGTTTTTCTGAAAGGAGTAGCCCAGGGGAAAGACAGGAAAAACATTATTAGGCCGGCGTGTTGCAATCACACATTAATTAAACAGTTATCGCCGCTGACTGTGTGGATGTGGGCGATAAGGGAGATTGTGAAAGTGCATGTCTGCTTGTGTGTTGAAAGAGTACTTTTCCTTATATGTGTTTCCAAGTCTGGCTGTGGGTGAAATAGATGGTTTGATTACATATGAGGACATAAAAAGCAGCAGAGAGTGGACATAAGAGAAAAATGTACAATTTAGTTTTCAGTAAGTGGTCACAGGGTATTTCTAAGGTCCTACTGTCAGTTGTGCAAAAATCCTTTTATGAGCTTAACAGTCATTGTTGTTGATTGTCTTGCCATCACTTCTCCTCTATGCTAACACACTTGTTAACTGTGTTGGACATACTCTACTGTACTGTATGCTTCATTTGTGAGACTCTTCCTTTTTCACACACTAGATCGTTTTGTACACTTACAATGGTCAAGCAATTCTTGGAGCTTCTACCAGGCACCTTTTATAAAGATGAAAAAATATGCTTCACTTGTGTAGCTAGCTGTTTATATGAGGTTCCTTAACTGACATTCACTTAAGGGTTATTTTATTGGTAAGGGGTTTGTTATTGTG